>SJYQ01011020.1:16938-111456 GCA_006410935.1 Redunca redunca | reverse complement strand
TCCCACCCCGAGTTCCCCCACCCCATTCCTTTTAAGCAAATTTCAAACACCATATCATTTCATTGGTAAATATTCAAGAGGCACTTTGAATGCCTTAAAAGTTTAGTTAAGTGAAAAATGGAAATTTTCACATTTTAAGGTCCTTCTTGTGGGAAGACCCTGTCTCTCCAGAAACCTCAGGGCAGTAATCTTCAAAGTTCAGTTCAGTTCAGTCAGTCAGTCATGTCTGACTCTTTGTGACCCCATGGGAAGTGATTTTTTTAAACATTTACCTTGGGGGACCTTGTCAACTGCTTGTTTTCCCAGAGTTGCCTTCTGCAGGTCTCCTACGTTTCCTCCGCATCTCCCTGTCCTCCGCTCTCCTTCTCCCTTCCCCAGTTAAAAATGGCAGCGTCTGATACTTCTTGGAACTGGTTTGCTTCTGAGTGTAAGAGCAGAAATAAAAGGGAACCGCTTGCTTAAGGAAAAAAAAAAGATTCCAAGTAACAGAAGCTTTACCTTCCCAAGAACCTTATTTTTCCTGTTATTTTTAACCACTATGAATGGGACTGTTTAAAAATATATTCATTTTCTGCCTTTTCAACCAGAGTCCACTGGATGTTATTTAATCATTCCCTTTTACTGCGGAGTGTTTTCAATACAGCTGTTGTGTGCATGCTTAGCCGTGTCTGACTCTTTGTGACCCCCTGGACTGGAGCCCACCAGGCTCTTCTGTCCATGGGATTCTCCAGGCAAGAATCCTGGAGTGGGCTTCCATTTCTTACTCCAGGGGGTCTTCTCAGCCCAGGGATCGAACTTACAACCCCTGTATCCCCTGCACTGGCAGGCAGTTTCTTCAGCACCAGTGTCATTTTACAGTTTAACCTCCCTCCTTGCTGGTTTTGTGCCCTGTCAAGGTGCTTTTCCTTATCCCTTTTGAATCTGCTAAGGGTGGATTTAGCTATATAAAGGTATGTAAAGTTAGAATGAATGAACTGAGAGTGTTGTTTCCCCAAGCAAAACTGTCTGTTGTTGGACTTAAGGGCCTTGTGATATATGAATGCTCAAAGGCTGTTTTGGCTCTGTTTCCTGATTTTCAGCCATATGCTGCAGAGATGTTACTGTGTAGCTACCTTTCCTGTGGGTGAGGCACCCCTGTGATGGGGCGCTATAATAGGAAGCTTTCTTCTTACTCTAAATACGGCTTAAGAAAGGCTTGAAAGGCCCACTACCTAGTTAGTGCACGGGAATGTTAGAAAATGTGTTTTTGGACACATTTCTTGCATCTCACCACTGGATGTTTGAAAGTGAGTCGGTGGGAGAGAAATAAAGGGATTTTAAAGGTGGCCATTCTGTTTTTGTTGTTGTAGTTGTTTAGCAACTGAAAGGTAGAGATTTGCGTTTCAGACCTTGCACAAAAATTTTATTTGGCTAAAAATAATTAGACATATGGGTATATGTCAAATTTATAGGAGAAACTAATAGTCTGATTTTTTTTTTTTTTTTTTTTACTAAAAATGAACTTCCTCTCTGCTATTCTTTCTGTTTGATAATTGCTTTACAGTGTTGTGTTAGTTTTGCTGTATAGTGAAGTGAGTCAGCTATAAGTATACATGTACCCCCCTCCCTGAACCTCCCTCCCACCCCCTCCATCCCAGCCCTCTAGGTCCTCACGGAGCCCCAGGCTGAGCTCCCTATGCTATACAGCAGCTTCCCACTAGCTCTCTATTTTACACATGGTAGTGTTTATGTGTCAAACCCAATCTCCTGTTTCACCCCAGCCTCCCTCCTTTCTGCTGCTCTTCAAAGAGGGAGTCAGAGAAGACATTTTCATCCCCTCTCACTCCATGCTTTTTTAAAACTCCCCTTAGGAAAATGCCATAGTATTTTTCAGAACCAAGCTGTGCCTTCTGCAGATTTATACACAGGATGTGTGAGTTACATCAGTTTTTCCCTTCTCACACCCAGACCAGGGTTACATAGTTCTGTGAGGTGTGCTTGGGAGTTGTAATAATATGGAATGCTGGAAAGATTCCAGAAGCTGTTGGTAAATAAAGAATGCAGCTGAACAACAGTTAGCTTCTGCTAGTGATTTCAGAACTTACATCTTGGGGGGGCGGGGAAAGGAGGCAAGTATATGTAACATAGCATGAGAAAGCAAGAGAAAGTGTGATGACTGTCTTGAAGATTTGGGTTTTAATTTCTGTCTTTCATTTTTCTAAATGCCGTACAGGTAATTTAATAAAGCAGATTAAGCTGTATTTGGTTGACATGATGAAAGATCACTCTACTTTTAACCCATCATATTTAAAGATTTATTAGATCAGCTAAATAATTTTTTCTGTACGATGATGAAGCTGTTTTTGCTTTGTGTTTTTAACTGGCAGGATTTTCACTGATATGTTTAGATAAAAGGAGTACAAAGTACTAGAAATTCACAGCTGATAGTTAAAGATGGATATGTACATGTTAGAAGTTTGGGAAATCTGATGGATTAGTCAGGAGTGGGTTTTAGAAGTGACTTTAAAGCTTTCTGTACGTTCTCTCTTACTGTTGCCTATTACATGAAAGGAATGGGGTGTTTACAGAGCAAATATCCCAACAAATTGCTTTCAGCAGTCACGGGCACACTGAAACACTGACCCATCAGTAGTTTCAGTGTAGTTTTTGCAGAGAGCTTCTGGGCATATGGCGTCTTTCTGGTCTTCAAGACCACCCCCGGAATATGGCACATCAAAGGCTGGAGAAGCAGAACTTTTAGAAATCTGGGTAAAACTCTCCCCCCAAGAAGCACCAGGGAGCTAAATAACATCTCATGTCATTTTCCCCATGATTTAAGCCTCTCTCAAGCTTCCCCAAGTCCATCCTCTCTGAGGCTCCCGATTCCTCCAGTCTCACTGAGGTCATCTGGAGATGCCTGTCCTACCTTGGTTTCAAAAATCTCAACTGTTTTCAGGATTCATTCTTTCTTTCATCCTAACGACAAATATTTATTCAGCTTCCTGCCATGGCCAGAGCTCCATTTCCGGGTTACAGTGGACCACAGAGCTGAATCCGACACAGATCTTTCCCTTCAGGATGCTATTTGGGAGCCCAGAGGCCTGTAGGAGATTCTTCAGTGTGAGAGAGACTGGGATATGCCCTCGGCTGTCGAGACACAGCCAAATGGGTTATAAAACCAAAGACAGTTTAGAATCAACCTTCTACCAAAAAACAAGCAAAACAAGCCAAACCCCAAACCAGCTGCTGACACCACACACGCTATACACGTTATTGCCTGAGATGAGAGTCTTCTGACCCACTGAGGATGGGCTGGTAATGGGACATTTCCTCTGATGGCTGGTTCATTTCTGCTCCAGAGGTCAGAGTCAGGGGGATGGCAAGGGAGCAGTGCTCGGAGGGGCCATGATTTTGTTTTACACTTGGTCAGGTTTCACCATGGAATTGTCATTGCTTCATGCGAAACTTTATATTCTTTGTTTTGCCTTTTTCTTTTTAATTTTTCTTTGCGGGGGAGGGATGTGGGCCATTTAAAAAGTCTTCATTGACTTTGCTACAGTGCTGTTTCTCTTTTATGTTTTGGGTTTTTTTTTTTTTTTTTGCCACTAGGCATATGGGATCTGTTTCTTGACCAGGGATCTAAGCCACGTTGCATTTGAAGGCAATGTCTCCACCACTGGAACCAGAGAAGTCCCTGCCTGTTTTCTCTTTTAAAAGACTTTGTCCACAGTAGGTGCCAAGATCCTCAAGTCCTTTTGAAACACACCTGCTCTGCTATCCTTGAGCAAACCCAGCTCACAGCTAGGGGCATAGGAGGGGAAAACGCCCACACTTACTGAGCACACCCAGGACCTCACAAACACCTGGGGAAGAGATTATCTTTACAGGTGAGTAGAGCCACTCCAGTACTCTTGCCTGGAGAATCCCATGGACGGAGGGGCCTGGTGGGCTACAGTCCATGGGGTCACAGAGTGTCGAACATGACTGAGCAACTGAGCACAGTCCGAGGCTGAGTTTATCTTTATGGATGAGTAAACTGAGGATAAATTGACACCCATTCTAGGCCTCTCTGGATGAATCCAGTTCTCCTAGCTAGGTTTGAGTGTGTCCTGTTCCCTAAGATTAAACTTTGAATCCTAGAACTTCTCAGCTCATTTGGAATTCTCTCTCCTTCTGTTAAGTGAGTGACTTTTTACACCTAAATATATAATGTTGTTGTTAGTCACTAAGTTGTGTCTGACTCTTTGTAACCCCATAGACCCTGCCAGGCTCCTCTGCCCATGAGACTTCCCAGGCAAGAATACTGGAGTGGGTTGCCATTTCCTTCTCCAGGGGATCTTCCTGACCCAGGAATCAAACCCATGCCTCCTGCATTCCAGGCAGATTTTTTTTACCACTAAGCAATCTGGGATGAACCTAACCATAATTCCACTATTGAAAAAGAAGAAAACCGTAAAACTTTCATATCATCTCATTTTTCTACTCCCTATTTCAGATTTCCCTAATGTCTTATGTGTTTTATAACTATGTTTTTTTGCAAGCTCGGTTTTATGAAGGTCACCCATTGCATTTTGTTTTTATGACTCTAGGATTTCTCTTACTCTGGAGCAGTCTGCCTCCAATCCTTCCTGTTCAATTTTTGTTTCAGGACATTGACTTTTAGAGGAACCAGACCAGTTTTCTTTTAAGCTTTTTTGTTGATAGTTTACCTGGCAAGTGTCTGACAAACTGAAGATTTCAAAAGTTCTTTAAAACTTAAAATAGGTATTTTCTAGGAGATGTACGGAGAAGGCAATGGCACCCCACTGCAGTACTCTTGCCTGGAAAATCCCATGGATGGAGGAGCCTGGTGGGCTGCAGTCCATGGGGTCGCTAAGAGTCAGACACGACTGAGCGACTTTCCTTTCACTTTTCACTTTCATGCATTGGAGAAGGAAATGGCAACCCACTCCAGTATTCTTGCCTGGAGAATCCCAGGGATGGGGGAACCTGGTAGGCTGCCATCTATGAGGTCGCACAGAGTCGAACACGACTGAAGCGACTTAGCAGCAGCAGCAGCAGCAGCAGGAGATGTATTGTCAGATGTTGCACCTGATGTACCATTTTCTGTAGCTAGTATATTTGAAAAGAATCTTTAGTTAGAAAAATAAGGCAGTTGTAAAATGTTAGAACAATTCAGAAATACAATTGGCCCTTTGTAGCCACAGGATCCACATGTGGGTTCAACCAACTTCAGATCAGAAATATTTTTGAAAAGGAAAGTTCCAGAAAGTTCCAAAAAGCAAAACTTGAGTTTGCCAGACTGGCCAGCTCCTTCCAAAGCATTTGTATTGTATTAGGTATTGCAAGTAATCTAGAGATGAATTAAAGTATAAGATAGGTTCTTTGCAAACACAGTGCTATTTTACATAAGGACTTGAGCATCCTCGAATTTTGTTCTCTGTTGAGGTCCTAGAACCAATTTCCTGCAGAGACTGATGGATGATTGTACAATATATGAAATATAAAATGAGGGTTCTGCTTGATACCATCACCACGGGGCCCTGAGATAACAGTCGTTTTGGTGACCTTACTTTTCCCCCCATTTCTTTGTGTGTGTTTTGTTCATTATAAAAACAGTGTTTATCTGTGTACTCTGTTGTATGGTGTACTTTTTATCTCTGGATTATGGATTGTGTCCTGTCAAATATGTATTTAAGAGCAGGGACTGTGTTTAGCAGTGGCTGCGATAAATGTGTGCCGAGCCAGCCACATTCCTTCCTAGGTGTTCAGAGTGACACACCCAGGGGTAAGGTGCCCGGCCCAGGCTGAGAAATGTGACTTGTGCCCACAGAGCAAATATTTTTCTCTCTCTGAGGCTCTCTAGCTTTTCATATAGGAATTGAATCTTGATGTCTTCTGCCCTGTGTTTTAGCAAGTTCATGGAAACGTGAGAGGAGTAAACTCTTTAAGGACTCCATAGTTGAATTCTGATACTCTTTTTTTTTCTCCTTTTTTGGGTGGGTCCCTCGTGTTTTTTTCTGCCGATATCAGGAGATCATCAGGTTGACCTACCTTGGAGGTAAACACGACACTCTGCCAACATAAAGTGATTTAGAAACGTTCATCTATTTTACCAAGCCCGAGTCTCTTGCATATGTATTTTAAGCCTTCATAAAACATGTACCTGTCATGCTAAGGAATGTGCCGAGGGCAGACGACAGAGGCTGGCCCAGGGAGTCTCGGGAGTGTGTTTGGCTGTGTTGTAGGGTTGTGTCCTGACAACCTCCTGGCTTGAGGCCTGGGGTGATTTCTGACAAGGAGTGATTTCTAAATATTGAAGCCATTAGAATTATTAATTTAAGAATTCCTGCAAGTAGCTATTCCTGTTTGTTTAAGTGTAGGGGGCTCAGAGGTAATTCTGTGTAACAAAGGCTTAATGGCTGCCTGACTTAGGGAATAAAATTAACAAAACAATCATATGAACAGGAGATGGTTCTTTGTGCTTCACGGGAAACAGAAAGTTGAACAGAGAGGCCATGTGGACATGTCTGGCTTCTTGGAAGATGAGAGCATTGGAAGCCTTCCAGTGAGAGTGTTGCTGGCGCAGCGCGGATGGTAAAGCTGCTTTTGTTGTTGTTATTTTATTCTTGTGTTGTCCATGGCAATAATGTCATCACTGGCATTCATGGGACATCTGGGGGTCAGTAAAGCTTGTTATTACTGAGTTAAATTTGGTCTAGTTTGGTGACGGGCTTTTGCATCAAGCATTTTGTAAAGGAACAAAATGAGAATAGGGTGGTTCCCCACATCTGTCTAAATATTTGGTGAAAAAAGGATACAGCTGTGATTTTAAGTACATTAAAGAATTCATGTATTCACTTTTTCTTAAAAAGAAGTTGCAGACTAACTCATCATTAATTACTAATTTATAATTAAATGCATATTCATTTCATTTTCTATCACCCAATAATATAAGAAAATAAGTATAAGTATTAAAAATAAAGACAAATAATGTTAAAAGAGGAGCAAGATTAGATTTTAAGTTCAGGATCAACGAATTGCTTAAATCGTTAAACCCCACTTTTTCCATCTGTAAAATAGGGATTATAAGTCAACACCAAAGAGCTGGTAAACGGGGTTGAAATGAAACAATATATTTAGAAGTTTAAAAAAAGTTCAAATTTCACTCCTTTCTTGAGCGGACAGGCTGTATTATGTAACAACCTAAGTAGGAAAAGAATTTGAGAAAGGATACATGTATATGTATAATTGAATCACTTTGTTATATACCAGAAACTAACACAACATTGTTAATCATAAAAAAAGAATAGAGAAGAGACTTAAGAAATTTGAAGTTAATGATACTTGAAGCAAACTCGCTGATAGCTGGGTAAAGAGGGGCGATGAGATATAAATATCTTATTGACCTCCAAGTATTGCTGCCCATCTGAGACTTCTGCAACCTTATGGTTACAGTGACTTCAATACAAGCTGTTGGATGGTTTTAATAGAAGGTTGGTTCTTGAGTAAACATAATATTTTATTCACTATGTTTTTCCCGATCATTAAAGCAGTGTTCATGACAATAAAAACAGAAAATCAAGCGTAGTCAAAGGAACGTTTAAACCACAAAGTCTCTCATAATTCTATTCACTGGAAACAACCATCATTAAAACTATCATGGGAACACTGAAGGAGCTTCCCAGTGGCTCAGAGGGTAAAGAATTACCTGCTGTGCAGGACAGGGTTCAGTTCCTGGGCCGGGAAGATCCCCTGGAGAAGGATATGGCTACCCACTCCAGTATTCTTCCCTGGAGAATCCCATGAACAGAGGAGCCTGGCAGGCTACAAGTCCATGGGGTCACGGAGAGTGGGACACAACTCAGTGACTCACACTTTCACTTTCATACATTGAAGGAGATTTTCTTTACCTGCATTGTCATAAATATTCAGTTTTTAACTCAACCACAGTTAATATAGTAACTTTTCCTTCTATCATCAGTGATCTAGCAGCACACGTTTTGGTTACCTATCTTTTTCAATTATAAAAGTGATACTCTGTAAGTAGATTAAGAATAAATCTTTATTAGAACACACGGAAAAGTAAAAGATTTCTCTCCCAAGAAGCAGCTGCCCAACAGTTTTCTGTGCATCCTTTCAGAAATATTTAATGTATACACAAGAATATGCCTTTCTCTACATATTTTTAATTTTATGCAACTGGAATCTATACATACAGTAAGCATCTAGCTTTTTAAAATTCCATTTAATTCCATGTCCTAGATTGCCATACTAAAAACACTAGCTACCTAGCCTAATTCAAACAACTTTGCAAATGACATATTTATTTCAATTGTCAGTGATAGCATATTTTTACACTCTGTGGGTATAGTACTACTTATGTAACCAAGCCTCTGTTGACAGAGAAAATGTTTCAGTTTTATGCTATATGTACATGCACAGCTGCTTCAGTATGTCTAACTCTTTGCAGCCCTATAGACTGTAGCCCACCAGGCTCCTTGTCCATGATTCTCCAGGCAGAATAGTAGAGTGCTACTTATAAACAATTTTTCAGTGGATGTCCTTTTCAAACTTGGACAAATTATCTCTAGAAAATATTTCTTAATGTAGAAGTTCGGAGAGTAAAAGGGTATATACATTTAAAGTTTTATGTATTATTAGTAACCAAGCTTTGTTTTTTAGCACTTCATCAGTTTACACTCTCACAAAAAAATATTACACAGCATTTTCCTCAGTGGTGGGTATTACTAATTTTTTTGGTCTGTGCCTATCCAATAAATGACACGGCTGAGCGACTTCACTTTCACGCATTGGAGAAGGAAATGGCATCCCACTCCAGTGTTCTTGCCTGAAGAATCCCAGGGATGGGGGAGCCTGGTGGCTGCCGTCTGTGGGATTGCACAGAGTCAGACACGACTGAAGCGACTTAGCAGCAGCAGCAGCAGCAGCAGCAGATCGCTTAAGCAATGTGAATTGAAGTTGCATAGACATTGGTTTGAATACTGGCTTTGCCGTGTGGGTTCTTGGATGAGTCCTTTAATCCTCTGAACATGTGTGTCTCTAGCCATAAAGTGGATCTTGTCATATCACCCTTGTAAGATAAGGTCAAGTGTACGGTTCCGTCAGGGCACTTGGGAGCATCAGAGTTTGCAGGCTCTTGAATCTGGGCCTCAGGGGGATGTGCTCGTGTGGGAGGAATGTGTGCCGCCTGGAGCTTCCCTTCCAGCCTGTAACCTTGCTCCTCCATTCGTGTTTGCAGCCACCCTCAGGAGCGCCACGCCGGGTATGGACGCCCTTCTCCGCACCTGGAGGAGCACGGGAGGTAGTGCCCCATCACGAAGCTGCTAAGGCCATCTCAAGGGCGTGGGCGCCGGGACACGAGGGCGGCATCCCAGGCCTGCAGAGCCATGCCTTTCGGCCTGAAGCTGCGCCGGACGCGGCGCTACAACGTCCTGAGCAAGAACTGCTTTGTCACTCGCATCCGCCTGCTGGACAGCAGCGTCATCGAGTGCACGCTGTCCGTGGAGAGCACGGGGCGGGAGTGCCTGGAGGCGGTGGCCCAGAGGCTGGAGCTGCGGGAGGTAAGGGCGCCGTGTGAGGAGTGGAGAGGCCGCAGCGCGGCCGGCCCGGCCTGTCAGCCTCAGCCTGGTTTCCAAGCATCCTGTGATTCCCAGTGTGGCCTGCCTCGTAACACCTTTCGGTGGATGCGGGGACCTGCTCTGATGCTGCGAGAAGCAAGGACACCCCTTAGAGCTTGCACGGGGCTGGGGGCGGTGGAGGGGAGGAAATAGGGGGGTGTGTTTGTGGCAGCTCCCCTTTGCTTTCAGCCCATGAGGAGGCTGTAATGAGATTCTCCTCCTCAAAGTCATTTACTCTCTTTAAAAACAATCAAGTGGGGTAGCTGGGGTTTTGATGTTCCAGCTACATATCAAGGAGAAAACTCCCACATACGGGGTGGATATAGCTGCTTTTATTTTTTGTTTGTTTCTATACTCTCCTCTTCAAAGAGGGTAAAAGAAAAAAAAAAGAAGCATTTATAGTGAACATAACCACTGAAGCTTTTTTTGTGGGAGCTTGTAAAATGGGAGTTTTGTTCCTCTTAAGATTCCTCATGACCTGTGTTTTCTTTGGGCTTTAAGCAAACCCAGGGTTCACCATTCAGACAGTCACGTTACCTCTCTTTAGAAGAGACTCTTAGAGCAATACGCCCTTTGGTAATAAGCAAGCCCTGCTGTTTTGCAGCCTTATAGACCTTCAGGAGAAGAGACTTTTGAGAGAGACCCACTCAGGCATTTGTTTCTTGAGAGCTTTGTAGGTTGGTAGGTAAGGGACCATGGTTGAATGGTTGCCAGCATTGAAATGACCGCAGACCCCTGAGAGTCAAGCCCTCCTTAGGGTAAGGAAGAGCCTGTGGGGTAAGGAAGAGCCAGCAATGCCCTGGGCCCTAGGATATCACTGCCCAGTTCTCAGGGTGGTCCCTCTGGAAAATGATCACATTTGATCTCTTTCCTCACCTCTCAGGATCCACAGCCTCTTTCCATTTGCACAAGGAGTTGGGGTCAGGGGGCCCAGATTTGATCCCTGGGCAGGGACCAAGATCTCACATGCTAGAATTAAGAGTTCACATGCCACTGCTAAGACCCAATGCACCCCAAAAAACAAAAACAAAATGCCCAAAACATTGTAGGGAATTTCCTGGCAGTCCAGTGGTTGGGACCCCATGCTTCCATTCCAGAGGACACGGGTTCAGTCCCTGGTTGGAGAACTAAGATCCTGCAAGCTACATGCTGTGGTCAAAAAAAAACCCCCAAAAAACATAGGGTGTATTTTTTCAGGCAGTTTTAGGTTTATAGCAAATTTGAGTGGAAAGCACAATTCCATATGCCTCCCGTCCCGCCCACACTGCTTCCCCACTGGCAACACCCCACACCAGGGTGGCACCTTTGCTACAGTCAATGAACCCACATTAACACATCATATCACTCAAAGTCCGTAATTTACGTGCAGGTTCACTCTTGCTGTTGCACGTTCCGTGGATTTTGACAAATGTACAATGATCTCTGTCCATATGGTAAACTTGTTTTTTAATTTAATGAACAGTGATTTTTAAAAAGTACTCAAGCATTAATGTAAAAGGATACACGTTTTACTGTTAAACACATATTCCTCTTCCAACAAAACGAAAGGTCATCCTGAGGCACCTTGGGTCACCAAAGACCTTGTTGTCTACTGGTGTTTGTGTCCTGTATGACTTCATCCTCCTGTTACTGAATGCAGGATCCTGTGTTTGAGACACAGTGAGGCCAAACTGACATATCCGAGTTTGGAGCAAAAAACGGTTTATTGCAGGGCCAAGCATGGAGAACAGTGGGCTGGTTCTCAAAAATCCCTGAACTAATATGGTAAACTTTTCGAAGGTCAAATCTGGTTTTGAATGCACGCATGGCTTTGCTGCCGTTTCGGTTCCCAGGCCTGGTTCATGTGATTAGCAAAGAGTCATCTCCTGGGAAGCAGAATATGACAGGGTCTCTGCTCCCAAAAACCCGAGAGCTGGGAGAATAGGAAAAACAAGAAATAAAGCAAAGGGAACATCCTGCGCCAAGGTATAGAAACAGGAAAGAACACGGAATTTTCAGGGAAGGGCAGAGAGCAGTTTGTACTGATCTGTGTGTGTGTGTGTGTGTGTGTGTGTGTGTATGGGTTATGGAGGGGAGGAAGGAGCAGGTGCATAGAGAGGTGGAGACCACTTTTGAAGGGTTTGATGTATCTAAGTACTTTTAACTATTAACAGATCCCATAGGACATTGTTCCTAAAACGTGTCACAAAAATAATTAAAATAATCACCAGCTTTTAATGTATCATGTGCTATGCTGAGCACCTTTTGTTGATCAACTCATTTAATGCTTCTTACAAGCCTGCCAGGCGACTACTCTTGGTGTCCACTTTTCTGGTCCAGGTAGGCTGACTCCACTGTTCTAATTCCCAGGGATGTGCAGTGGCAGAGGAAGGGGCCGTGGTAAGATGCTTTAGAAACACTCTCATAACTTCTGCAGTTAAAAAGAAAAGAATGTGTTGAGCTCAGTGTTTCACAGTTATTTAAGCCTTCTAATAAATACTCTTTGAATCCTTTAGGGAATAAAACACTGCCTTGAAATACAAAGCCATCAAAAGATTCCAAGGTGAAGCATGGCACAGGCACCTTGCGTTGTAAGAAGAACCAAGTGGCAGAAAAATGATAGGGATTGGGGTGACGGGAGGAAGTAAGTAAGCGCAAGTGTTAGCCACTCAGTCATGCCTGCCTCTTTGTGGCTCCATGGACTATAGCCTGCCAGGCTTCTCTGTCCATGGACTTCTCCGGGCAAGAGTACTGGAGTGGGTTGCCTTTCCCTTCTCACAGAGATGCTGGTTAGACATAATAAGAACCTGGCAAGAGGAAATAAAACGAACCCTTTAAGAAAAAAAAATTTAATTCTTTTGAATAAGTTCAGAAAAAAAAAGGTGTGAGTTTCTGACTGGGAACTTTTATTAAGGAGGAGACTTGAGATATACAGGAGGCTCAGAAAATTAGAATTCTGATAATACAGCTACAATATATTTGAATCAATGGATTTTACCCTTTCCCTTTTCCCCAAATAAACTCTTGTGTGGAACTCCTGTAGGTAAGTTGGAGCTGCTCTGTTTGCTGAGGGGATCGATAGGGTTTTCTGGAATCCCATCACCTTGCGCCTTTCTCACCCCCCACATGGCTTGAAAAATAACTGACCTAGATTGGGAGGAAAATAGCTAAAAACAATGCTGCCTTATGATTAACTCTTATATTTGAAAAATAAACACATGGAGAACAGCAGAGTTTAGTGGCTAGGAATGTGAACTTGAACCAAACTGTCTGAGTTTGAATCCTGGCTCTGTCACTGATTTGCTCTGTGATCTTGGGTAGTTTCTTAACCACCCTGTGCTTTTGTTTTCTCATCTCTGAATGGAGATGGTAAGAGTAGCAGCCTCCATGAGTTGTTGAGAGGATTAAGTGAATTAGTTTTTGCAAAATTGCTACTGTATCACAGTGTTGGGCACACAGGAACCACTCAATACAGTGGTCTTATTAGCAAGACAAAGCACTCAGATCAGACAAAGAGAAATATCCTATGGTATTGCTTATACCTGGATTCTGAAAAGAAATGATACAAGTAGACTTATTTGCAGAAACAGACACAGACTCACAGACTTAGAGAAGGAACCTGTGGTTGCCAGATGGGGATGGGGGGAGGAGGGGTAGTTAGGTAGGGAGTTTGGGATGGACATGTGCACACTGCTATAAAATGGGTAATCAACAAGGACCTGCTCTACGGCCTGCGGAATTCTGCTCAGTGTTACGTAACAACCTGAATGGGAAAAGAATTAGAAAAGAATAGATACCTGCATAGGTATAACTGAATCACTTTACTGTACACCTGAAACTAACATCACGTTGTTAATCAATTATTGTCCAATATAAAATAAAAAGTTAATAAAACAGATATGACCCAGGCCCCTCCAGAGATTGGACTCTCATAAGTCTCCTTGTTGCATTTTCAGGTGGCTTTAGTCATAGAAACTATGGTCTACCACTGAGCCAAAATCTTTCAGTTCCTTGAACAGTTACTAATTGCAGATTGTGCTCTCCAGTAGGATGGCCGTTGGCTACGTGTAGCTATCAAGCACTTGAAGTGTGGCTAGCTTAAACTTACACGTGCAGTAAGTATAAAATACACAGCAGCTTTTGAAGATCTAGTATGACAAAAGGTTAAAATAATCTCATTAGTCATTTTTATATTAATTACATAAGTAAGTAAGTGTTAGTCACTCAGTCATGCCCAACTCTTTGTGACCCCATGTACTACAGCCCACCAGGCTCCTCTGTCCGTAAGATCTGCCAGTCCAGGATACTGGAGTGGGTTGCCATTTCCTCCTCCAGGGGATCTTCCCCACCCAGGAAAGACCCAGGGAAGAAGTTGCATATTAAAAACATAATACTTTGAATGACCATTTTAAATAAAATTTATTGAAATTTGAATTTTACTTCTTTGTACTTTTTAATGTAGCTACTAGAATATTTTAAATTAAGTATATGGCTCACATTATATTTCTGCTAAATACTGCTGCTCTAAGAAAAGCAAGGAGGCCACTGTAATAGTAATAAGGAATATAAATAATTGCAACAAAATGTAAAAATATGCTGGAATTACTTCCTTTAGGAATAATCTTGACTCTATATTTTTTTCTGAGTTATTTTTATTGGAATGTAATTGCTTTATAATTTTGTGTTTGTTTCTGCTGTACAATGAAGTGAATCTGCTACGTGTAGATATATCCCCTCCCTCTTGGACCTCCCTCCTACCCCCAACGCCATCCTACCCATCTAGGTTGTCACAGAGCCCTAAGCTGTGCTGAACAGCAGTTTCCCACTGCCTGTCTATTTTTGCATATGGTAGAGAATTGACTATAATTTTCCCCTTGTGGCTCAGAGGGTAAAGTGTTTGCCTGCAATGTGGGAGATCTGGGTTCGATCCCTGGGTCGGGCAGATCCCCTGGAGAAGGAAATGGCAACCCACTCCAGTATTCTTGCCTGGAGAATCCCATGGATGGAGGAGCCTGGTAGGGCTACAGTCCACAGGGTCACAGAGTCAGACATGACTGAGCAACTTCACTTTCACTTTAATTAAAAAATAATAAATTAAAGAGAGATAAAGAACAAAAGTACTTGAAACTACTCTTCCTGGCCATATTCTATTCAAGATAGATAACTTTTTTATTAGGAAATCCAGCACTTTGTGGAAGGATGAATTTGATAACTCTTGGGTCTCTTCTAAGGCTGGAATAAGAGTTCTAGTTTTTAAAGGAGCCTAAAAAAATCCATAACCGTTTCATAGGGTTGGTGATTATCCTCTAAATTATCCCCCTTTTCTTTTACAAATTTGTATTTTCTTTACTGAAAGCTGATTTATCCAAAGCTAGCAGTTATGGTAGAAGTGTCGCACATTTTGCTATTTTCATAATGGCTAGAGTTTATAAAGGTACAGCATCTTAACATGCATTTCCTTTCATCAAAGTAAAGCTAGCCTACATTAAAGACATTGCTGTGACTTGATTTTATGTTAATCTTTTGGGAATTGGAAATTTATCTGTGATAATGGGAGTACTCAAACACCTCTTTCCCTGGCCCTGTGAGATAATAGCGGAATTTGCTGTGTTTTATAGCCAGCTTAAATGCATCTAGATATGTTTGTATTTGCAGAGGGCTAAAATAGTCAACCATGATTAAGAAACGATTGGAGAGTAGGCTGCTGGGGAGATTTCTGAATTTTGTACTGTGTTTTCTCTTTGTAAAGATTATAATGTGAAATCTGATTAGCTTAATGTCAGTTTTGTAAGGTAAATTGGCACCGTGTCTGTTTTCTTGATAGACAGATTGTAGGTGAGGTAATCCCCTGGTCTTCATCTTTTTGTGTATTCCGAGTGAGTGGCACAGCGTCTGAAGGAGGGATTTTTCTTGGCTATGAGATTTGCTTCTGGGGTCTGTGTCACTCTGCAGTTTCTTTTCCTGTACTTTTACGAAGAGATTGCCGAGGAAAATGAAGATGGTGCAGTTGTTAATTATAGATGTGTCAGTTACAGAAATCCCAGACTACCCAGAGTAGAGGTTGATTGCGCATAAGTTGTTTTTTTGCAGTTATCCAACTGATGTATGGTGGTTTATGTTCCAAAGCTGCTGGAATGTAATTGCGTGAACTGTTATTTCAGAGTCTGCATCTAGTCATCTTTTGAAGTATTTTCCATACCTCAGTGAAGGTTTGAATGCTTGTATGTAATTCCTCTATATTTTATGTGGAGGCATCCTCAACATCTCTGCTTCTTAATTTACAACCGAACTCTATGTTCCTACAGAGAAACCCTTACAACCTAATGCAAGGTATTTTAAACTTTTACTTCTGGATGATTACCTCTTCAAAATGCTTGTGATAAGATCATTGGATTTAATCCCTGGTCCCTAGTAATTGCCAAGACTGTGTCTGTAACCCTTATAAACAGTTAGCATTTAAGCTGTGCTGTTGGTCACAAAACTGGAAAAACAAAACCCTAAAAAAAATAAAAACAAAACTTTACCCTCATTAATAGCTATTGTGGGGGATAATACCATTTTTACAGATAAATGGACAGCAAATCAGAAACATCTCAAATTGTTTTTAAAGGCCTTCTTCACTATAGTCTTTTGATGATCCCACAAGAGGGATCTAACTTTCACACTGGAGGATTTACAGGCCAATCTGCCACTGAAGAAACCTAGTTTTGTGGGCTCACATACACTTATGCTTTCCTGTTAAAATGCAAAGCTCCAAACCAAATAAACCAGGAAGCTACACATATGAAAATGACAGTTTAGGGTGACTCTTCTTCCATTGTTATTTTAGTCGTGCATTTTTAGCAGTTGATTCAGAGATGTGGTTCCTCTCCCTGGGAACTGGCTCTTCTGTCTTCTTTTTCTTATCTGCAGTGAACGCATTGCAGAATTCACTGCACCAGAGCTGTTTTTTCCTAAAGAAAACTAGAGAAATAAAATGGGATTTAGAGCTCACATAGAGGTATTGTGAGGCTTAGATGGACCTGGCTTATGTTTGGTGCTTTGGAGATAAACCAAGCAAGTGTCTCAGGCATTTTACTTGGGCAGTGTGGTAGAATCCTTCTGTCGTGGAGGAGGGGGTTTCTGTTCAGAATCCACCACGTTTTCTTCAACCACATGGCAGTGTTTAGCAGAGGAGCTCAGCTTTCAGAATTCAGCTGGAGTTGAAATTGGCAGGTGGCTTATGCACAGGCCTGGTGTGGCCTCAGCTGGGCTGGATAGGATTAGTGGCCCCTTGGATGATACACAGGAAGTTAACTGGCGCACATGTTAGTTTGAGTGAGAGATTAGGTTCTGGTTCTATTTCTTGTGACACACTGTGAGACATGGCTAAGTAAACGTGCGGCCTTGTGGACTTGAATAGAGCAGGGTAATAAGAATTTGGGGACACGGTCTTTCTCCTCTGTTGAGCACTCCAGAGCAGGCATATGGCAGAGGAGGAATAGGGAAATATCAATAACCTCAGATATGCAGATGACACTGCCCTTATGGCAGAAAGTGAAGAGGAGCTAAAAAGCCTCTTGATGAAAGTGAAAGAGGAGAGTGAAAAAGCTGGCTTAAAGCTCAACATTCAGAAAACGAAGATCTCATGGCATCCGGTCCCATCACTTCATGGGAAATAGATGGGGAAACAGTGGAAACAGTGTCAGACTTTATTTTTGGGGGCTCCAAAATCACTGCAGATGGTGACTGCAGCCATGAAATTAAAAGACGCTTACTCCTTGGAAGAAAAGTTATGACCAACCTAGATAGTATATTCAAAAGCAGAGACATTACTTTGCCAACTAAGGTCTGTCTAGTCAAGGCTATGGTTTTTCCTGTGGTCATGTATGGATGTGAGAGTTGGACTGTGAAGAAGGCTGAGCGCCGAAGAATTGATGCTTTTGAACTGTGGTGTTGGAGAAGACTCTTGAGAGTCCCTTGGACTGCAAGGAGATCCAACCAGTCCATTCTGAAGGAGATCAGCCCTGGGATTTCTTTGGAAGGAATGATGCTAAAGCTGAAACTCCAGTACTTTGGCCACCTCATGCGAAGAGTTGACTCATTGGAAAAGACTCTGATGTTGGGAGGGATTGGGGGCAGGAGGAGAAGGGGACGACAGAGGATGAGATGGCTGGATGGCATCACTGACTCGATGGACGTGAGTCTGAGTGAAGTCCGGGAGATGGTGATAGACAGGGAGGCCTGGCGTG
This sequence comes from Redunca redunca, assembly GCA_006410935.1. Lineage (NCBI taxonomy): Eukaryota > Metazoa > Chordata > Mammalia > Artiodactyla > Bovidae > Redunca > Redunca redunca. The sequence goes on along the minus strand of SJYQ01011020.1, from coordinate 93,626 downwards.
CTGCGACTCATGGGGTCGCAAAGTGTCGGACATGACTGAGCGACTGAACTGAACTGAACTGAACTGAACTGAACTGAGGTGGGAATGGAGAGCGTTACTTGGAGCAGAGCTTTACGAAACAGTGTCGGATGGGGTGGATAACTGAGTTCAGCACTTCTAAAACTAGGTCTTTCTGGCCATAACAGATAGAAACTGTGTCCTCCAGGTTATCTACCTCTTCTGCACTGTAGCCCCATTTCTTGAATAGTTAAATAATTGTTTCATTGGATACATGCATGTGAGTCACCCAGAAATATCCTGTATCTTGTGGAAAAGGCTATACTGCAGCAACAAAGGTATCTTATGCCGTGGATTAGGCTTTGACATTAAAAGTGGCTTGCCTCGTTATTTGGAATTCTATACTATTAATTATAGCTCAAGACTATTTTCACACGGGATTCTCTTATTCCTCATCACTTTCCTTTTCTGTGTATGCACATGTGCACACATGAATATCTGTGTATATGTGTATCCCATGGAATACTTTCTCAGGGTGTTTTTTCTTTCTTTCTTTTTAATTCTGAAGAGCAGAGATCAGGTCTCGTTTAATGATTGGGTGGGAAGGAGAAAAGGAAACTAAAAATGCTGGCCTTTAAAGCACAGGAGAAGTAAAAGTTACCTTTTTTTTTTTTTTGCAAAATCAATTATAGAATGTTTATGCAGTTATGTTGGACCCTTTATAGTTTAAGTGCTACTAATTTGAGTGAATGTTACGGTTTGAGTGAAGTAGGGACCATAAAATCATACCTCCAAATGTCAAGACTGCTTTTAGTGAAAGGTGATAAATCACGGCTTGCCTGCGAAGCAGTTGCAAAGTTTGCCCTCACTTTCTCCACCCAGGCTTACAAAAGGGCTCTTTTCCAAGTAAAATAATTATCACATAGCCCATCACTGCTTACATATATTACCTCATTTATCATATACAGACTCACTCCTAGTCATCCTAAATATGGTGGAATACCCTTATATGGCACCATGCTCCATGAAGGAATTCGGTGCAATGCAGAACAGCTTTGGATCTTTTTCAGATGGTTTATTAAATTAAGTCCCCGGCTTGCCTCATTTTCAGGCTAGCCTAAGCCCACGTGATAGATCCCCTCGGAAAGCTTCAGAGTGATATTCCAGTGTCCCATAAACACCTTTAGTGAGACTCTTAAAGAAACTCTTTGGGGAGACACTGCTTTGTGATGTTTTTTCTTATACCTTTTAGATTTTTATGTTACTTGTGGACCTTCCAGCTTCTGCTTTTGCCTGCCTCTTCTCCTTTATTTCCAGATAACTTCTGCTTTCTGATTCTGTGGTTGACAGGGATGCCAGTGGTGGCTGATGACAAAGATGCTTGAGGCTTGTCTGCTTTTTTTTTTTTATTACTGAGGATATGATTGTGGTGATATATCGCTGCAACAGAAAACACCATTTGTGAAGCACGTGGTGGATCATCTTTATCTCATTTACGCCCCTAACAGCCTGTGGCTGATGGGGGTAATCACCATCCCCATTTCGCAGAGGAGAAAGCTCTGAGACTCTGGGAGGTTCTATCATTCATACAGTTACGGAGACAGTGAGTGTAGAAGCTGGGAGATGAACTGACGTCAAAGCCTATTTTCTTTCCGTTCAGCCACATTTCATTTCTTCTGTATCACCAGTCACATTGGAACAACTAATGGACTCGCTGGAGCTGGGAAATGAACAATAGGGTCAGAATTCACTCAAGCAAGTTGGCCTAAGTTTTGAATAGAAACATAGCCTTGGTTCTGTTTGTTGGCATTTTGTTGCTCGAGAAATGCATAGATTTCTCATGTGGACTTGCCCTGTGAAACATCATGGAGGAAACGGTCCCATCTGAAAGCTCACACATTTAAAAATACCCTTTAGAATATTTAGATCTGCAGTTTTATATAGGGAAGGATGTGTCTGGTTTTCTAGTAAACTCAGAGTCAAGACTTGATTACACATTTTGGTGGTGTGGTGACGGGGGTTGATGTACTGTATCGTTGAGGGTGCAGCCAGCTGTAGTGGGAACTTGGGCACAAAAACGCCTTTGGAAATTAAACATTGTAATGAAATCATGCCTTTGAAGGCAGATTTCCAGGTGTGCTGTAAACCATTCTAGGCTATAATTGAAATATAAAAGAATGCTTCAAAAGCAGTGATCTGTTTTTTTTTTTTTGGTGACTGCTGTGCTAATCCTGAAATCCTAGCATGAATTAATATAAAGACAGGATTGGATGCATAAAAGTACCTGATTTAATCATTTAGCACATTGTTCAAAACCAGTTGAGGCTTCAAGTCCAAGGGTGAAAAATCTCACTTTCATCTATCAAATGCCCCCCACTAATCTGCCAAGAACAGCCACCGGGGGCTCCTGCGGCAGCTGTGAAGAGTGACTCCTTCCACTCTCCACGCTTACTATAGGGGAGAGACTCGCTGCAGTTCATGTATAATGAAGTGGTCGAGGCCGATGTTTTTTAAGGTACTTCATTAAAGCTCAAACAGGGTGAATCCATTTTCTGTTCAAATCAGGTACCCTGTGAAAACATTCGAGACTGTGACGCTTAACGTTGGCGGAAGGGTTCATCTTCGGAGCTGAGCAGAGTTAAGCTACTTTGCAGCAGGTGCGGGAGCTGTGTTTGCCTCTGCCAGCGAGCTCCATGTGAGATCACGAAGCATTCCGAAAGCACAGGGCAGTCAGCCTCGAGATCTTAGAATAAGTCCGCGTGGTCTCCACTCTGTATCACCCACTGCCCTTACCTAACACAGGTGTATCCGTACCCACGTGTACAAAGAGCAGCCATGGGTAGGAATACTGCCATCTGGAGACTTGGGGTGGTTTACAGTAAGTACTGTGTGCCTCTGGTTTCTTTTCAAAAGTTCCAAAGTAAAAGCTGGATCCTAGTGTCCGGGCTGGGGGACCGGTTAGACGCTGGAGTCTTATTTCCTGTGTGGTCTCAGGATGCCCCTTAGGAGGCCCGAACTGACGCTGTCCTGTCTGTTTCCCTAGACACACTACTTTGGCCTTTGGTTTCTCAGCAAGAGCCAGCAAGCACGATGGGTGGAGCTGGAGAAACCTCTGAAGAAACATCTGGACAAGTTCGCTAATGAGCCTCTGCTTTTCTTTGGAGTCATGTTCTATGTGCCAAATGTGTCATGGCTTCAGCAAGAAGCCACAAGGTAGGTGCTTTTCTCCGTGTTCCAAGGAAGGGTGTGGAGTAGCTGAGGCTTCACACGAAGGAGATGGATGAGCTGGTTGCTTTAGGGGTGTGTGTGTGTGTGGAGTGGAGGAGAGGGGAGGTAGTTGGGGATTGTTTACCAGTCAATTTGCAGCTTTAGAATGTTTGTTTGAATCCATGTAGCTCAAGCCAGTGGTCCCTTCTTCTGCTTGTGAGGTAGCAGTGATCCTGAGACAGGTAGAATTTTGTGTCTAGAAGCATAGAAATATTAATTGGAGACTGTGAGTAAAATAAACATGCTAGAATTTAATTTAAAAAAAATTAATTAACCACCTAATGCTGTTTGGTCCACTCCTTCCCTCAAAATGTCCCCAGACAAAATGCATCATCCGACTTTGGATTTGAGGATTGAGAAAGTCCCTGAAATGGGAGTAGAGTTGAGGAAAGCTCAGACAGGGTAAGAGTTTTGGTTTGGTAGGTTTAATACAAAGAAACAGGAAGCAGAGAGACCCGGGGATTGGCCCCACCCTCCTGCTCCTTGGCTGCTTTGCCTGGGAGAAACCCTGTGCGGCCTTTGAAATGGTATTTCTCCCCCATCTGTAAAGTGAGGGATTTTCGTCTAAGTCTTGAATGATCTGATTAGTCTGCAGCTCTGTGAATGAAATGAGTATGTTTTTATTGATGTTCGTTAAAATGTGCAGGGGGTGGTGTCTCCTTATCAAGTGGTTATTTCCAGTAATGAAGGGAATTGCATGAACTCTCTACTTATAAGCCTTTTACTCGGATCATGGCATTCCGAGTGCTTGGGAAGCAATGCCAGTGACGTCCGGGGTAGAAGGAACAGCACGCTACTTGATTATTATATGTGTCATTTCTTAGATTTTAAATTTCTGAAAGAAGGATGCAGTTGAAATTTTTATTAACATTTTAAGGTGATAGTGTCCATTCTCTTCTTTTTTTAATCCAAACTGTTGTTTACATCAGTTCAGTTCAGTTCAGTCGCTCAGTCGTGTCCAACTCTTTGCGACCCCGTGAGTCGCAGCACGCCAGTGTTTCTATAAAACAGAGGCTGTGAGGGAGCTGACTGTCTGACCCAGGAAACCTACCTCAGTCTTCAGGTGTCATTCATTTGAAGCACTTAATCATAGACCATCATGTGCTGTTTTTGAGTGATTTCATTTAAGTCCTTTCTGTCCAAGAAGTTATCTCCTCAAATCTCCTCAAGTCACATCAGATCAAGATGATTTCCTCCAGCTTTTGAATCCTTCTTGAGTACTTTATACAGTGTTAGGAACACAGCATTAGGTTAATAAATACTTGCTGATTCATAGCTCTTGGACCTTTAAATGCAAGACCATGTGTGCCAAGGGTGAAACATGGGCTATAAATTAATGCATACTGAGAAAAGTTCAGCCTGTAAGAAGAAAAAAAAAAAATGAAGTGGTGTTCCTCTAGACAGATTTATTCTGTAAGGTCTGTTTAGGAAGAGCAGTTGAAGTGGTGAGGGACTCAGAAATTATGCTTTATGAAGTTAAAAAAACAAAAGATTGTTTAAGCTTAGAAAGATGAAGACTTGCAAGGGTACAGTAGCTGCCTTTGGACTCTCATGGGGAGGGAATTCTGTGTCAGCTCTGGAGAACAAAATTAGGGTCAGTAACAATGAAGTTCAAGGAGTTGAAAGACTTTGGTTATTTGGCTTGACATAAGAACAGAGTTTCTAATAATTAAAGCCATATAAAAGTGGAACAAGCAGACTTACAAAAGAGCAGGCTCCTTGGTCTCTGGAATTGCTGTAGCTCAGGGTGAATAGCCTGTGTGGTGTCTTGAAGAGGAGACCGCCAGATTGGATAGGATGTCAGAATCATCAGTCATTCTCAGACCAGGGCTTGCTGGATCATAATTAAGCCAAAGCATTTATTCGGAAATATGGATTCTAGGACTGCACCAGAAGTCTGAACTTGAATGTCTCAGGCTGGGGATCACAAGGATGTGTTGTTTAAAATAAACAATATTCCTCAGGTAGTTCTGATGTTCATCCAGACTTGGGAATCAAAATAAGTTAGTTAACCTATAAAACTTTTTACAGTTTTAGATTTTCTAGATAAGTGAACTTACTGCTGCATTATTTGATTGTCAGTATTTGCCTATATAAGCTGAAACAAAGCATGTTTAAATCTCAAAATCTGAGATATAGAGTAGGAACTTTTGACTTTCTTTTTGCTTGGTTAGGTTGGTTCATGTAAGAGATTTGATAAGGAAAGAAAGAAGTGTTTTTCAACACAGGAGTTGAAGCAGACTCTCTTACAGCTGTTTGAGCAGAAAACTAACTGAAAATAATTCAGAACTTTGAAGGACATTTTTTTTAGATGTAAACTCTGGAACTGACCTATGTAAATTTCAGGTATAACTTTCTCTCTATGGGAAAGGATATTTGTAATTAGGAGCTGGGTTTGCAAGAGGAGTTTTTTGGTACGCCTCCCCCAACCGCACCCCTGACCCCCCTGCACCAGCATTGCAGGAATTTTTGTTGTCTCAAAGGGCCTGAAAACTGAAATGTGCCAAGGGGTGTCAAAGCAGGTCAAAGACTTATGCTGGAGAGATGGAGAAACAAGACAGAAAACTGTTGCGAGTAAATAAAGGAAGAGGGATAAATAAATTGACAGAGGGATAAAGAAAAGAGGCGGGGCATTCCATCGGGGTTCAGAGGTCAGGACTCAGCGCTCTCACTGTGGGGCCCCTGGGTTCCAGCCCTGGTTGGGGAACCACAATTCCATAAGCCACACAGCGTGACCGAAAAAAGAAGAGAAAAAAGGAATGTATATACTTGGGCAGGTTGAGGGCCACCAACCATGACCCAGATTTGACTCTCTGAAACCCACCCTTAGTTTTGGACATATAGGCTCGAGTGTAAAGGAGGCCTGGTTCAGACAGAACAACATTTTGGAGTGTTCAGGATTTCTGAGTTTGATGTTAGAGATGAACAGATGAGCTGAATTCAAGTGGAAGGGAGCTGTAGTACTAACAGTCATTAGGAGCCCTAGGAAATGTGAACCTTCTTGGGAGGCTTTAGAAGCATCTGGGGTCTCCACTGAATACTGAAACTGTCTTCCAGGCAGAGTGGCCGAGGAGAAGCTGAGGTGGGGTGGGGTCCCCAAGGACTGTCTCACCGAAGGCCCCAGCAGCACTCACAAGGAGCTGGTTAGTGGCCGGCTCCCCAGTCAGTTCCTATTTCCTGAGTAACCAGGGTCTCAGGTGCAGATGGCATTGGGCTTCTGAGAGCACCTGGGGTCCGCAGCTTTGACACAGAACAGTTAGTCTTTGTGATGCCTGCACAGTAAGATGTTTGCATAGATTAGAACTAGAGATCTGTCTTTCATTGCAGGCAACCCTTTGGAGGAGGCAACCACTCAACCATCTGTGCTTAAAAAATAAGCCTTTGTCTGGAGCCCACCACACTTGTTTTCACGCAACACATGTTTGCAGTGATTTGGCTACCTCGATTTGAGAGTAAAACAGGTTCTATAACATTAGCCCCTTCTTCTCTGAATAAGAACAAGAAGTTAGAATTAATACTGTGTGTGTGTGTGTGTGTGTGTGTGTGAATCTATATAAAAACACAGAGGTGAAAAGAAGATATATTTCATGTATATTTCATTGTGTGTGTTTCATTTCTGGTCTTCAGACAGTTCTATCCTTGAAAACTTGCAGGTTAATACAGTATTTGGAACAATACAACAAAAACTGGAGAAGGATGTTGATTGCGTGCTGTTTAAGAAGGTGATTGACTTTATTAAGATGATCAACGTTTTTTAAATTAGAAAATTGAGACACTGTTTTTCAAAAAATAATTTTACTGGTTTATTTTATGCCGTGCTGGGTCTTGGGTGCTGTGCGGGCTTTTTTGCTAGCTGTGGCGAGCAGGGGCTCCTCCCTAGCTGCAGTGTGCGGGCTTCTCCTTGTGGGGGCCTCTCTTGTGGACCACGGGCTCTGGGGTGTGGGGGCTTCAGTAGCTGGGCTCCCGGGCTCTGGAGCATAGGCTCAGCAGCTGAGGTGCACAGGCTTACTTGCTCCTAACCCTTTCTTACTGGCATGCGCTATCTTCCCAAATCAGGGATTGAACCTGTGTCCCCTGCATTAGCAGGTGGATTCTTAATCCCGGGACCACCAGAGAAGCCCCTGTTTTGTTTTTNCCTTCTCCAGTATTTTTGCCTGAAAAATCCCATGGACAGAGGCGCCTGGCAGGCCAGAATCCAAAGGGTCACAAAGAGTTGGACACAACTGAGCAACTAAGCAGCAAGCAGCCAAGGGCTTCTGATTGTCCTAAGGAGGCCAGATAACCGTTCCTTCTTTTCCAGGACACGTTTGTAGCCCGCTGTGGAGGTGGGGTGGTCCGCGCTCCTTTAGGCAAAGCAGGGCAGCCACCACTGTGGCCAGCACAGTCTCTCTGCAAGGACGGTCTCCTGTGCTCATCTGCTGGGGACTCCAGGTCTGTGCGACCTGTGGCAGGCTCCCTCCACCCAGCGGGTGCTGCCTCTGTGTTTTCTGCACTTCTCAGCCTCTGTGGGTCGCTCTTCTCTCGATATCACTCTTCTCCGGTACATCTCCCAACTTCCCTAAAGTACTGGACAATGAGGCTGCATGCTAGTCTGCTTGGTAAAACTGCCTAGCAGTTATTTCCAGAAAGATTTTGAAAAAAATTCTTAATCTCTTTATGGACTAGTAGGGAGCATTCCACAGTGTTAAATGTAATTCCTTGTCTGGGGAGAACTAATGGGACAATGTGTCATTGCTCTAACTGGGAATACACGGCCGCGTTGAAAGTTGCGCTCTTTTGCTGCCATAGAGAGCATGGGTGCATTTTTCTGTTGTGATGGTGAGTGACAGGGAGGTATAACGTTATTACAGTGTTAGGTGGTGGTGGGGAGTGGTACCCCACTTTTCTTCCAGTTATATATTTTGGGCTGTTGGCATTTCTATTGATGTTTAAGGTAGATTCGCTTAAGACTTTTTACATCGCCGTGAAGGTCAAACTGGTGTTTTGATTTTTTGTTTTTTAACTAGGCTTCAAGAAGTGGTTCCAGTGACCTTACAAAAGCTTTCTTCACCTTACCTTTCTTGTAAATACCTACGGTTTCCTCCTTAGTCTCTTGGCATCTGCCTCGAGTGCTTTTGTAAACAAGTCAGTGTTCAACCAGTGTTTAAAATGTCTCTTTTAAAAGCTCTAATTATGGTAACGTTTCCATTTCCTTTTACAACACCATATATTTTGTTCCTCCGGTTCTCTGAGTTCTTTTATTATTTTGAAATGTCATTTTAATGGCTATTTAAAGTTTCCCCGTGGGCTGGGAAATAGGGACTCCCTTCAAGTCAGACTTAAGATTCAGCATGAATTCCCTGTGGATAATATAATTTGCTGAGAATGGCAAATCCTTCTCCGAGCCAGCTCCAGCCAGTGAATGAGAACTTGTTCTCTCTCTGTCTGATGACTGAGAACGAAATTGTTTCTGCCAGATATTTTAAGATGCTGTTGATACTGAGATTTAATCTCAAACATTATACTGTGTGGCCAATGTCACGTATGATGAGATGAGAGAGGAGGATGTGCCACAAACAGCCATCTTGAAGGCCAGAAGAATTGATTCCCCAAAGGAGATGAGTTGATGAAAATGTGAGTTGCCGTTTGCATTATTTTTTATTTCAACCTTTGTGTTAAGCACCTATTCCATGTTAAGACACTTTGCTAGTCAGTGGGAGTATAAAATGAACAGATCTCAACACGTCCTCTCTCTTCTGAAAGAGTGGTATCTCCAAGCAGTGTCTATTTCATTTCCATATATTTGATTTATCGGAAATTGGAGTTTGTCTGTAAAGCTTACACTGCTCATGTTATTTACTTCCTGGTGTAGGCTTTCTCGCTCTTTTTGTGAATCACGGGAAGCCTGGTAAGTGTCTTCCTGGCCCAGCTTTGTGGGCCTGTGACCTGTGCAGTTATTTGCACGGGCCCTCACACTCAGAAAGGTACTGAACTTGGCTTTGTGCTCTGCTGCCATTCTTTTGAAATTCTTAATGATTTTTTTTTTTTTTTTTGGCTGCACCAGGCAGCATGTGGAATCTTAGTTCCCTGACCAGGGATTGAATCCGTGCCCCTTGCAGTGAGAGCTTGGAGTCTTAACCACACTGGGACATTGGGGAAGTCCCAGAAATTCTTAATGATTTTTGAATTACGAACCCCGCATTTCATTTTTCACTAGACGCTGCAAATTTTGTAGCCAGTCCTGCCCAGGACAGCCTGCTACCTATGTCCCTGTTCATTCATTTCTGCTTGTTTTATTATTGCCTTGTGACTCGCTGGGTGGATCTGAGTCTGCTGGGTGTGATCAAAGAGGAAGAGTAAATAATAATAATAATAATAATAAAATCCACAGAGGAGAAAAATAAAGTTTTCACTCTGTGTGCGCACTCTGACAGACAGTATGGAACAGGGAGGCCTGGTGTGCTGCAGTCCATGGGGTTGCAAAGAGTCAGATACAGCTTAACGACTCAACAACAACGGCATGCAAATATGAAAATAAAATTGAGGCCTTAGTAACCGTTTCTGTCCCAGGATCTGACTTACTGGAAAAATCCTGCAGAGTTGGGGGAGCCATTAATATTCTAAAATCAGTTGAATTTCCTTTAGGGAAGCAGATTAATTAGCTTATCTCAATCCTCAACTAGGATTTCCTTACATTTTTCTGTAAAGAAGATGACTCTCCAAAGTTTAGACTTTTGTTAATTAAAGCAAAAGCACATGTTAGTGCCTACCTCATCATACCAAGTCTTCCACAGGTATGGATATCCTTTTTATCCTTCTCTTTCCCCTCTCGGGAAAAATATCTCATTTGCAAGAATATGTAGAGAGAGAGAAGTTTAGGCAGCAGAACAATGAGGTATACCCAAATAAAATGAAGTTAGTATTTAAACACAATCTGGTTGTTTCTTTGTTTAAAATTCTCATTTTCAATCATATGGCTAATGTATATTTACTAGTATTTGATGATCTGTTCTGAAATTCTCAAAAGCAAACAAAAATCATGTGTTTCTGTTGAGCTACTTGGATATAACTTGATGTCTTAAGCAAGGGCAACAATTTTGTTCTTTTTGCATTCCCTGATCTTCAAAGATACATTTATTCATTTGTTTATTCACTGATTCATTGATTCCAAATGGTTCTTTATCAGAGTTGCATTGCAGGAGACTGAGAAAGATCCAACATTTGACTCACGGAGTAATAAAGATTTATAATACAGCAGGGATTAAAATTTTAGAATATTGAATTATTTCAGAAGCCTAGTAGAACCCAATGATCCCATGCAACGGTGTTTACCTTCAGAGAGGTAGAGAGAGGAGGGAAAAATAAACAGTAGTGATGAGAAGAGGTGTTTTGTCATGTCAAAGCGTGCCAGCTATGCTGTATGGATTTTTTTTAAGAAAGCATCCACTTCCTTAAAAAGTATTTCTTGGATTTTTCGGGATACCATTTATAATGGGTGGGATTGGGAGAAGTGTGTTCATTTCAATTCTGGGGTTTTAAAAAAATATTGCAGGGAGAGAGAGGCACGGGGGGGTAGATGTTTTAGAATCCTTTGCTCTGCTTTTCCCCTGGCATCTCAGTGAGGGGCACCTTAAGTTGGGGCAGAATGGGTGCGGAGGGAGGAGGGAAGTGGCAGGCGTGTGGGACTCCCACATGAAAGAGCCCCACAGTGCCGGAGCAGCAGCAGCATCTAGAAAGCATAGAGTCCTTTTTTGTGCTTTTTTGGCATAGCTGTTTTCTGACCCAATACAAGACCTCCAAGCCTAGCCAGCAGGGCCTGAGAATATAACTCTGTGGGGTTTCGTGGAAGAAGGCAGTTGGTATTCTGTCACTCGACAGAATTTAATGGTAGTAGCCATGAGAGTGCAAGGTGCTGCAGGAAGTATTTTCAGTAATTTTCTATTTTGGTCCTCACTTGTGTGCTTAGTCGCTCAGTTGTGTCCGACTCTTTGTGACCCCATGGACTGTAGACCACCAAGCTCCTCTGTCCATGGGGATTCTCCAGGCAAGGATGCTGGAGTGGGTTGCCACTGCCCCGCCTCCAGGGGATCTTCCCGACCCCAGGGATCAAACCCAGGTCTCCCACATAGTAGGTGGATTCTTTACCATCTGAGCCACCAGGCTACAAACCCATAAAGGGGGCTCTATTATCATTCTCTGAAAAAGGATTTTGGGTTTTTCCCCTAATAGAAGTTTTATTACTAATATGTGGAGATTTCATCCATCAAATTAGTTGAATTCTTTACATTTCATTGCCAGAGAAATACTTCTGTCTACATGTCCCCTGACTCCCCAGCTTTAGTAGAGAAACAAGAGTGGGGGTTAGTTCCTACTGAAGGGTCAGCAGAGAAAGGCGAGGGCAGGAGTACCTGTGAAGTCAGAGAAGGTGAACTGGCAGTGTGAGAGCTGATTCTGGTCTACTGGTGGGTTTTGTTGTACCTGGACCATCTTTTAAAGAGTTGGATTTGGATGCCTTGCAGGTGGGCATGTGCTATCCAGTTTGCCCATTACCCCAGCTCCCTGTGGTGCAATACGGACTCCTTCAAGTGACCTGCTGGTTCTGCAGGCATTTAGGTTGTGACCACTGATACTTGTATTTTCTATGTAACTTGGCATGCTTCTCAATACTGCGGTCAACCCATATCTCCGCAGTGGCCCATCTGGATCTATAGCACTCAGAGTCCAGCGGTCTTCATGCTTTAGCCACCTACCAGAAACTGGATGGTCCAGAGGGATGTGCAAGTATCGTTCTCCTTACATCCTTGTTTGAAAAGTTTCTTTCTATGTCAGATCACTGCAGAGTGCCAGATAACATGTTCCTGTACTTTATGTGGTGGAGATGTGGCTCAAGTCTTTCAGATTTCCCCTCTTTATTGCTTTCGATATCTGCCTCATCTCTGATTACTCATAAAAGGTTCCATCCATCAGAAAGGTACCAAATGTTCTGTAGGGCCAAAAAACAAAGAGAAGAAACCACCCAAATTTTAAGCAAACATAGCTTATTTGAAAAAGTAGTTTGCTGTCTATCAAGATAAACTAAGCTTTACTGGAGTCATGGTTTTATATCCAAACGTGAAATGCCACACATTCTAGAGGCCACTTGCTTTATTGTACAGATGAAGGAGATGAGAACTAGGGAGATGAAGGGGCTTTGCCCACAGTCACACCACTGCTTAGAGACGGAAGTCTGGCTCTTCAGCCGGTACTGACATGGTTTGTAGGTTAACCAAGGATGCAGACATGGGAGAGGATTTATTTAAATTTCCAAAAGCCTTCGCCCATACTCCCCTCCCTTGCCCTGCCACAGCTAAGACACCCTGTAGAACTGAAGAGATGTGTTTTGTCCAAGGGAAGGAAGTAGTTTAGACGGAAGAAACAAAGGGCAAAGGAAAACAGGCACTTCTTTGAATGGAGTCCTTTAAATAGTGAGCCTTCTGTCGAGATTGGAACTGAGATGGGTTTTATTTAGCATTTTTATCAGTGATCTGCCGCCCTGGGCATAGAGTGAAAGTGCCAAGCTTTCAGATGACACTAAGCCCTTTAGAAGAGTGGAAAATTGAGACATTGGAAATAAATAGTAGAAAGGTGTCAGCCGGTGTCAGGTTCCCAGGTGTGACTGTGAAAGGATGATACTGTGCTTTCTGGTGTAATTTGTGAGCGGAGGGGAGGAGTTATCCCAGCAGGGACATGTTGCAACGTGTTGCAGTTTACAGCAGCCCAGCTCTCAAGGTTAGCCCATCAATCTTGTGCCTGCAGCTGGCCAGAATGAGTGGATGTGTTGCCAGTGTACAACTGTTTCCTGCCAACATGAAAAGGTGGTACTGTTATTCAGAGCAAATCCCAGCAAATTTTACATAAGTTTCACTGAAATACAAGCCAGACACATGATAATTTACCAGAAAATCAGAGAGATGAAGAAGCAGTGTTAGAAAAAAATGTTTTTGACCAGGACACCAAATGTTTTGAAGAAGGTCTTCAGAAGACATGAACTGTGATAAATAAACAGAGAAACCCATAGATCAAGGAAAACTCAAAAAGGTCAGTAATTTGGATCCTTGAAATAAATGACCAACTGTGAAAAGATGGATATTGGTGGAAAATATGAAGGCAGTTAGGTATCTGCCAGACTGCACTGTGTATATAGTTTGAATGACTAATAGAATCAGTGAAGAACTGGTATTTGGTCTAATCTTCAAGGAAAATATTAGCTGGAAGTAAAATATAGTTCAAAAACAAACTCTGCTGTAGTAGATTTGTACTCAGGAAATATACTTTGCAGTTATTTGTTTCTTGGTCAGGGTCTGTAAACTCCCTCAAACTCAGCTTTTGTGTTTATCATCAACTGGAGATGATGCCAGCATAGCTCCTGTGAGGATTAATTCAGAAAGCACCCATTACTATGTCCAGGACATTAGTGGATATTCAAATAATGTTTGTTTTTTAAATAACAAAGAGGTACTGTGAGGTAATGAGAAACTGCTGTGCAGAGAGCTGTCAATCAGTTTTGGCCCTGGTAACCAGAAATGTACAGGGAAGAGAATTCTGGGAATGTAGATTAATCTAGTCAGGTTGCAACATTACAGTGCCACCAAGGGGCTTAGTATCTAACTAAGCTAAATAAGCTCCCTGTGCTCAATTATTCAGTTGTGTCCGATTCTTTGAGACCCTAAGAACCATAGCCCACCAGGTTCTTCTGTCCATGGAACTTCACAGGCAAGAATACTGGACTGGGTTGCCATTCCCTTCTCCAGGGAAGATTCCTCATGCAGGGATCCAACCCACGTCTCTTGTGTCTCCTGTATTGGCAGGTGGCTACTTTACCATTAGCGCCCCTGGGAAGCTCTTGATTCTGCTAACTGATGATGAGCAGGGTCCAAATCACTAAAAACCCTGCTTTTGTAGAAACTTATTGGCTAGAAACTTTTTGATAGTACTGACTTATGAGTGCTAGCCTCTTCATGGATCATACCCTTGTCATGGTAAAGGGGCTTGCCATACAGAGCCACCCAAGATGGACAGGTCATAGTAGAGAGTTCTGACAAAATCTGGTCCACTAGAGGAGGGAATGGCAGACCACTCCAGTATTCTTGCCTCGAGCACCGCATGAATAGTATGAAAAGGCAAAAAGATATGACACCGGAAGATGAGCTCCCCGGGTCAGAAAGTGTCCAATAGACTCCTGGGGAAGAATGGAGAAATAGCTCCAGAAAAAATGAAGAGACTGGGCCAAAGTGGAAATGATGCTCAGTTTTGGATGTATCTGGAAGTAAAGTCTGATGCTGTGCAGAACAATACTGCATAGAAACCTGGAATGTTAGGTCCATGAATCAAGGTAAATTGGACATGGTCAACCAGGAGATGACAAGAGTGAACATTGACACCTTAGGAATTAATGAACTAAATTGCACTCATTTTACATGCTAGCAGGGTAATGCTCAAAACCTCTCAGGCGAGACTTCAGCAGTACTTGAACTGAGAAATTACAGATGTACAAGCTAGATTTTAAAAGGGCAGAGGAACTAGAGATCGAATTGCCAACACCCATTGGATCTCAGAGAAAGCAAGAGAATTCCAGCAAAATCATCTGCTTCATTGACTTCTCTAAAGCCTTTGACTGTGTGGATCACAATAAACTGGAAAATTCTTAAAGAGATGGGAATACCAGACTACCTTGCCTGTCTTCTGAGAAACCAGCATGCCGGTCAAGAATCAACAGTTAGAACCAACATGGAACAACAGACTGTTTCAAAATTGGGAAAGGTATATGTCAAGGCTATATATTGTCACCCTGCTTATTTAACTTCAGTGCAGATTGCATCAAGCAAAATGCCAGGCTGGATGAATCACAAGCTGGAATCAATATTGTGGGGAGAAATATCAACAACTTCAGATATGCAGATGATACAACTCTTTTCTCAGAAAGTGAATAGGAACTAAAGAACCTCTTGATGGGAGTGCAAAAGGAGAGTGAAAAAGCTGGCTTGAAACTCAGCATTCAAAAAACTAAAATCATGGCATTCAGTTCCAACACTTCATGGCAAATAGATTGGGAAACAGTGAAAACAGTGACAGACTTTATTTTCCTGGGCTCCAAAATCACTGCAGATGTTGACCTTAGCCATGAAATTAAAAGACGCTTGCTCCTTGGAAGAAAAGCTACGACAAACCTAGATAGTGTATTAAAAAGCAGAGATATCACTTTGACGACAAAGCTGTCTAGTCAAGGCTATGGTTTTTCCAGTAGTCATGTATGGATGTGAGAGTTGGACCATAAAGAAAGCTGAGCACCGAAGAATTGATGCTTTTGAACTGTGGTGTTGGAGAAGACTCTTGAGAGTCCCTTGGACTGCAAGGAAATCAAACCAGTCAATCCTAAAGAAAACCAACTCTGAATATTATTGGAAGGACTGATGCTAAAGCTACAATATTTCCGCCACCTGATGTGAAGAGCTGACTCATTAGAAAAGACCCTGATCCTGGGAAAAATTGAGGGCAGGAGGAGAAGGGGTGACAGAGAATGAGATGGTTGGATGGCATCACTGACTCCATGAACATGAATTTGAGCAATCTCGGGGAGATAGTGAGGGTCAGGGAGGCCTGTCATGCTGCAGTCCACGGGATCCAAAGAGTCAGACACAACTTAGCGACTGAACAACAGCAATGTGAGTGCTAGAAGTCAAATTACCCTCCAAAGATAAAGGATTTGATGTCATTGAAATGAAGTTTAACTTTGTCCCTTATTTCCTCTGGCACTTCCTAAAAGTAGAGTTGCAAAAAGTAATTTAAGCAAAAACTGTATTGTTATCATCAACGTGTATTTCCTAAGTAGATTCCCCACTGCTGCCCAGTCCCATACGAGGGGTCAGATCTTGCCCAGAGGGTCGTACTTACTGTGCAGAGGTTATCAGACCAGTGTGAGAAAACACGATAAGGCAGGCCTGGCCTGCAGCTTCACAGATGGTCAGAGCAGCTGTTCAGGGTCTTGAAGCCAGGTTGGCTACAGAAAGAGGGGCCAGTCTTGCAGTACTTGTAACTTGAAGAGGGTGTAGTTTGAAGAGTATAAACAGATTTCAATTAAATTATTTAAGAAAATGATGACTCTTGGTAAGTGATGATGATTATTATTTTTTTAAAAAGCAAAACTAAGAAATTGGACTGCTTGTGTCTTTAAGTGTGGTCTTTAGCATGCACGGCTCAGAAGCATGAAAAATGCATGAAAAAATGAAAGTGTTGGTCGCTCAGTTGTGTCTGACTCTCTGCGACCCCATGGACTGTAGCCCACCAGGCTCCTCTGTCCACGGGTTTCTCCAGGCAAGGATAGTGGAGTGGTTAGCCATTCCCTTCTCCAGGGATCTTCCTGACTCAAGGATCGAACCCAGATCTCTCGCATAGCAGGTGGATTCTTTACTGTCTGTGCCACCAAGGAAGCTCTTTGCTCTACAGAAGAAATTAATACAACATTGTAAATCGACTATACTTCAGCAAAAAATAAAAAAAAAAATGAATCTCTACCTTAAAAAATTGCATATTCTTGTACCCCGCTCTTGATTGCCTGGTGAAAATCTTCTAATTAATGCCACGTTGAGACTTAAACTTTGTTTGGTTAAATGAAAGGAAATTCTACCCTGTTGTTCTTCCAGGTGTAGCTAGTGTTTTATGTTAGTAAATAGAGATTCTCAAGATACAATCTCAAGATAGATTGGAGGAATTGGAAAGGAGTTAAAGAGTTGCAAAGTTCATTTTAGGCTGAGGAACCCAGAGGATAAATTATGTTTAGTCCCTCAGTTATGTCCAACTCTTTGCCGCCCAATGGCCTGTAGCCCTCTAGGCTCCTTCTGTCCGTGGCATTTCCCAGGCAAGAATACTGGAGTAGGTTGCCATTTTCTCCTCTAAGGGATCATCCTGAACCAGGGGTCAAACCTGTATTTGTAGGCAGATTATTTATCACTGAGTCACCAGGGAAGCCCAGAGGATAGATGGTCTTATTTGTACAATAAGTGGGCATCTTCACGATGCCTGACATGAACACAATGGGGAAACCGAGGTTCTGCAGTAATTTTGGTTAGTTTTTATTTCTCATGTTTTGTAGTCTAAAATTTTAGCCTTTTAGTTAAAATTTGTTAATGCATAACTGATTATACATAATATAATGTATGGTATATCCTCAAATAAGTCATTAAATTTCCTGATTGTACAAGAATTTAGCATTATGTTGCTGTTCAGTCTCTCAGTAGTGTCTGCCTCTTTGCGACCCCATGGACTGCAGCACACCAGCCTTCCCTGTCCTTCATCATCTCCTGGAGCTTGCTCAAATCCATGTCCATTGAGTCGGTGACGCCATCCAACCATCTCATCCTCTGTCATCACCTTCTCCTCCTGCCTCTATCTTTTCCAGTATCAGGATCTTTTCCAGTGATTGGGCTCTTTGCAGCAGGTGGCCAAAGAATTGGAGCTTCAGCATCAGTCCTTCCAATGAACACTCAGGACTGATCTCCTCTAGGATGGACTGGTTGGATCTCCTTGCAGTCCAAGGGACTCTCAAGAGTCTTTACCAACACCACAGTTCAAAAGCATCCATTCTTCAGCACTCAGCCTTCTTTATGGTCCAACTCTCACATCCATACATGACCACAGGAAAAACCATAGCTTTGACTATACTGGCATTATGTACATCCTTAATAGAACTGGCCTAAATTGTAGTACTCTAGGACCCTAAAACCGTATGTGAGACCTTTTCCATTGTTTACTCATGCTTTGAAATTATAAATTTAACTTAAAAAATATTTCAAAACTGAGAATCTGTGTGTGGATTTCAGTAATTCTCTTGCCATGCCAATATGTCAACTTCTACTGAATTTCGGTAAATGTAAGATAAAACAGTAGATAAATTTAGAAGTGATGATGAAAATATTTCAGCCAAATAAAATTCCCAAGTTGTAAAAACATCAGAGTTTTCATCATTAGTTTTATTAAAGAAGGTATTATTTTCTAGACTGGTTTATGGAATCCTTGATTCTAATTGCCAACCAGAAGCACAATATATTTAAGTAAAAAAAGGCAAACTAAAGATAAAAATTCTCAGTTCTAGATTGGAGGTATTTTAATTTTCTAAACTATCTTTTGTGACCTTTCTATCCTTTGAGAGGTTTTGTGTTTGTGTGTGTGTGTGTGTGTGCACACACATACCACGATTTCTGAAGTGCTCCCCTTTGTTGTGAGTACTGAAAGTTTTCTCCTGAGAGCTAATACTCTGACAATCTTTTACAAGAAAATTTAACTCATATTTTTTAAAAAATATGGCCTGGAAGTATTTTTATCCACAGGAAGTTGGAAAATACCACATAAAAGAAAGCTGTGTTCTTTACATCTGGTTCATTTTCAAAAGAGTGTCACGAATCTTATAACCATTATACACTAAAGGAGATATTTTTCCTTCCTGATTTAATGTGATTATTTGCCAATTTGTAACATTGTGTGACTATAACGACAGTATTATTAGAAATCTATTTAGAGCTTTGACCATCTGCAGGAGAGGAATGTTGAATCACAGAGGTTCTTATTCATTGCTCTGTGATACTTGCATTTACACCTGAAAATACACACACACACACCAGGGCTATAACATTTTACTTTTCCCTTGACTCAACATATAAATAATTGGTTAGAAAGCATTAAATAAATGAGGGAATCAACCTAGCTTTTGATCATCCATAATGAAATACTATATATATAATTTAATTATCATGTTTACTAACGTTGTGAATGAGGCTCATTTGGCCATTGTACAGATTCTCCTCTTACCATTTTCATTTAAGAAACACAGAACTCTATCATGATAAAGGACAGTACAGACCATCAGATGGGGCTCTTCTTTAAAGAAACCACCCTGATCAGATCCAGAGCCAAAAGCCCAGGCTGGCACCTACTTCTGGAGTGGCGTCCTGGGCCCGTTAATATGTTCTAACTGCTGCTTCTCTTCTCCCACCCTTCACCAGGTCCCAGGACTGGGTGTCTGCTGTCTGCAAGAAGGTTGACCCTTCCACTTTTTTTTTTTGAGTGTCATCGCTTTCCCCAGGCAAGCTCCAGTTTCCAGTGATGTTCAAATATCTTTAATATCTGCTTCTCCTTGCCTAGATTCCTTGCCTTTTTTTTTCAATCAGACTTTTTTTCTCTATTTTAAAAACTCACCCCAAATATTCATTTCACACATTTTTATTTCTTACTATTTTGTATTTCTATTACCTCTGGGTGCCTGGTGTTTCTGCTTGTATTCTGTTTATCTGCTTACTGCTTCCATCGTTTTTTGTTTGGCCATTCCATCTGGAGCCCTTGAGAAATTATGTCCATCATTTATTTGGCTTGTTTGAACCCCTTGCAGGTTACCATGGAAACCCCCACCTCAGAACCAGGGACCTTTTCCTATTCATTTCACTCCCGACAAATACTAGACATGGAGAGTCCACTCCTGAAATTCTCTCCCTCTTAGACTCCCAGTCCCGTTCCCTTATCTGATCCTTCGTTTGCCAGAACTCTGCCCTTCTAAATTTTTCTTTATGATCTTTATAAAGCTGAAACATCTTCTGACTTTATAGGTAGTTTCTGATAGATGTGTCTTAATTTTATACCACTTACATCTTATCCTTGATTCCCTACTGAGGACAGTCTAGAATACATTCATACATATATTGAGTATCTACTGTATACATGGCGCTGGAAGCATATGCATAGTACGGCCTTTTTCTTAAAGCGTCTGCATTCATAGGAGCCCTTCTGTGGCCTGTTAGTCTTGCTTTAGGCTCCTCGGGGTGATGATGGCAGTACCGTGTGTTGATAACCTCTCCCTGGGGCACTTTGCTCACTCTTGCACAACAAAGTTTTGCAAGACCTAGAAAGCTAGACAGTGATGAACTGTTACTCTCCTACTACCTTCTCCTAACCTTAAATCCTTCTCTAAACATCCCATTTTCCCGAAGATAGCTCTGTCTCTCTTTCCCTGTCATAAATCGACCATCATCCAGGGCTCTCTATCCTTTTATCATTTGTTGTACCAGGCCCTTACCATTCCTCTGCACTCTCATAGACACTTCCACTTGAAGTCATGTTGTTACCTTATTTCTCTACCATCAGTCTTTTTTTTTTAGGTAAATTTTTATTGAAGTGTGATACATACAAGTGCAGAAATCAGACTATGTGGTTACCAGTCCTTAGATCAAAACTTGGAGCATCACTAGCCCCTCACATCCTTTCTCTTGATCCCTCTCAGTCTCTATGCCCCCAGAGTAACCATTAATCTGACTTCAAACAACATAGGTTAGCTTTATTTTTTAAAAAACTTCTTAAAGTGACTAATATGATATGTTATCTTTGGTCTCTTACTTCTGTAATCACCATTTTGTGAGTCATCCGTGTAACAGTATAGGACAGTTAGAGCTCAGTCCTTTTCATTGCTTCCTAATATTCCAGTACAGACATATGCCACAGTTCACACATTCTACTGTGAGGACATTTGGACTGGTTTCGGTTTGGGACATGTAACAGTATAGGAGAGTTGGATCTCAGTCCTCTTCATTGCTGCCTAATATTCCAGTACAGACATAGGCCACAGTTTGCACATTCTACTGTGAGGACGTTTGGACTGGTTTCAGTTTGGGACGTGTAACAGTATAGGAGAATTGGAGCCCAGTCCTCTTCATTGCTGCCTAATATTCCAGTACAGACACACGCCACAGTTTGCACATTCTACTGTGAGGACATTTGGACTGGTTTCAGTTTGGGGCTGTTGTGGACGGTGCTGCTGTACGTGTATTATAGACATTCTAGTACATTTTCTATGGACATTCTCCCATTTGGCTTTGACAAGTGGACTTGTTTCCTGAATATGCACATTTGTTTTATTCAACAGTTCTACAGAATTTTTCATTATTACTGGGAAAATGAAAAGCAGATTTTAAGGCTAGAAAATTTTAGCTACTTGACCTTGCTTTCTCTGGGCTCTGTATATTGAGTTCATTATTAAACAAGCATGCCCACTGTGTTTGAGGTGCCTAGGGCACATCAGTAAACATAAAAACAGGTATTTGGGCACTTAGTTGCAGATCCTTATGATTATTGATCTTTCTAATTATTAACAATAATGACTATTATCATTTATTAAATGTTTAATATGTGCCAGGGTACAAGTCTAATGTCTTTATATGTATTAAGTCTTTTAGTCCTTAACAACAACTCTTAAAGTTGTTGTTACTAAAATACTACTACTTTTCTGATATTACAGAATAGGCAACAAAAGCCCAGTGAAGCTGAGTAACTTGCCCCGGATATGAATCAGTGATGGAGCTGTGATTCGAACCTATGCATTGGGGTTCAGAATCCATGGTTACCCCCGTGCTTTCCCACTTTCCATTTAAATCCATTCCAGCCTTGTTGGCCCTGCTTTATGTTTTCTTACCTCTGGCCCAAGATATAGGGAAGTGGTGAGGACCACAGGCTTTTGAGTTGCACAGACTTGGGTTTGAATTCTAGCTCTGCCGCTCGCTCTTTGTATGCCCTTAGGTGAGTTATTTATCCTTTCTATGATTTAGTCTCTTCACAGCCAGATCTGGTGAGGATTAACCTGGCTAGTAAATGGAAAAGCATGCTTCATAGTGCCTGACACCACTATCATGGTTATTGTTTGACCTCCTAACTTGTATCTTTCCCAGCCATCTGCATGGTACATACCACATACATACCAACTTTAAGCATCTTCCTTAAGGGTGGTTGTTTACATCATTTTCCTTTTATCAAAAAGGTTTAAGTATCATTGCCTTGAAGATAAAGACAAACATCCACAAGCATCTGAAGCATTGCAAAATTGTGTCTTCCTTGAGTTCAGTTCAGTTCAGTTCAGTCGCGTCCGACTCTTTGCGACCCCATGAATTGCAACACACCAGGCCTCCCTATCTATCACCAGCTCCCAGAGTTCACTCAAACTCATGTCCATTGAGTTGGTGATGTCATCCAGCCATCTCATCCTCTGTCGTCCCCTTCTCCTCCTGACCCCAATCCCACCCAGCATCAGAGTCTTTTCCAATGAGTCAACTCTTCGCATGAGGTGGCCAGAGTACTGGAGTTTTAGCTTTAGCATCATTCCTTCCAAAGAACACCCAGGACTGATCTCCTTTAGAATGGACTGGTTGGATCTCCTTGCGGTCCAAGGGACTCTCAAGAGTCTTCTCCAACACCACAGTTCAAAAGCATCAATTCTTCGGCTCTCAGCCTTCTTCACAGTCCAACTCTCACATCCATACATGTCTACTGGAAAAACCATAGCCTTGACTAGACGGACCTCTGTTGGCAAAGTAATGTCCCTGCTTCTGAATATGCTATCTAGGTTGGTCATAACTTCTTCCAAGGAGTAAGCATCTTTTAATTTCATGGCTGCAGTCACCATCTGCAGTGACTTTGGAGCCCAAAAAAATAAAGTCTGACACTGTTTCCACTGTTTCCCCATCTATTTCCCATGAAGTGATAGGACCAGATGCCATGATCTTCGTTTTTTGAATGTTGAGCTTTAAGCCAACTTTTTCACTCTCCTCTTTCCCTTTCATTAGGAGGCTTTTTAGTTCCTCTTCACTTTCTGTCATAAGGGTGGTGTCATCTGAATATCTGATGTATCTTATTGATGTTTCTCCCAGCAATCTTGATTCCAGCTTGTGTTTCTTCCAGTCCAGTATTTCTCATGATGTACTCTGCATAGAAGTTAAATAAGCAGGGTGACAATATACAGCCTTGACGGACTCCTTTTCCTATTTGGAACCAGTCTGTTGTTCCATGTCCAGTTCTAACTGTTGTTTCCTGACCTGCATATAGGTTTCTCAAGAGGCAGGTTAGGTGGTCTGGTATTCCCATCTCTTTCAGAGTTTTCCACAGTTTATTGTGATCCACATAGTCAAAGGCTTTGGCATAGTCAATAAAGCAGAAATAGATGGTTTTCTGGAACTCTTGCTTTTTCCATGATCCACATCCACCTTTAGTACTTCCTAAAAATTTCTCATCATTAAATATCACATATTTATCCTTAGCATGGAATAACTAATATAGCAATACAAATTTTTATAGGCTTAGACCACCAGTTGGGGCAATATACCAGTCAATTGGGCTTTTCATTTATTCATTCATGTGAGCGGGTATACATTCAGTAAGTATTTACTGAACATCTGTTATGTGCTGGGAATATCCTAGTAATTAGAGATACAACAGTGAACAAAATAGCCTACTTCCCCACCCTCCAAAAAGGTCACATTTAAAAAATATTGATTGTAGTTTATGAATGTCTCCTTCCCTTTTATAAAATTCAGGGAATTATAAGAGCATATGGTACCTAGTTATCTGAATAATTAAAATCAGATACCAGATTCCCTAAAGAAAAATTGTGTAACAGTTTTGTTCAAGTCTCCCCAAATGGTTTCTTCTTACATAGTTATTAAAAGCCTTGCCATAGAGAAGATGATAATCATATAGAAGATATTAAATACACACACACACATATATAATAAGTATAATATAAACTATAGAGGGGTCTATGATGTTTGTTCTTCTTTAAATAAGCTTTTGATCTTTAGGCTTGACTTAAATCTATGATTATGACTTTGATGAGGAAGTACCTGTTTACAAAGCCAGTCGTTTCTTTATGTAAGAATTGATGGAAGTTATACAGAATATACTAACTTGATACAGTGAAGAACTGCTTGGGACTTAGTTCTGTCTGCAATGTTTTCTGGGCTTCAGTTCAGTTCAGTCGCTCAGTCGTGTCCGACTCTTTGAGACCCCATGGATTGCAGCACGCCAGGCCTTTTCAGGGCTTAGTTGCAGTGTTAAAGAGGATAGTGGCTCTAGATGAGTCTTCATAAAGATAAAATTTAACAGGAAATGCATGAACCAGTAACTAGGAATTACACAAACTTGTTTTTTTTTCCTCCCTAGTCTTTTTAGTGCAGGTTTTTCCATCAAGTTATACTGCAAAACATTTTTTTTAGTGTTTCTATTCTTTAATTCGATGATGACGATGTTTTTAAAGTATGGTGGTTTTATCATGGAGTTGAAGTGGGAAGGGCCCATGGTTTGGGCTTCCCAGGGGTTTTGCAAAGACTTGATGGGAGTAGTGGTTCGTTTCCCATTTCCTACGTGTCCTTTTGCTCGCTCCACATTTGCCACGTGGGCCATTTTGCTGTTCTTGATCAGAACTCAGAATTCAAATCACAGGAAATTTCCTGGTGGTCCAGTGGTTAGGACTTGATGCTTTCACAGCCGTGGGCCTGGCTTCAATCCCTGGTCTGAGAACTAAGATCTCACAAGTGTCATGGCATGGTCAGAAAAAACCCCAACAGTTTAGTCATAGAAAACAGGAAGAAATATCTATGAACTGAATTCGTTTCTGCTTTTTTAAAAGAAAAAAATATTTCAGCCATGCCACATGGCATATGGAATCTTAGTTCCCAGACCTGGGATTGAACCTGTGCCCCTTACATTGATAGCACAGACTCTTAACACTGGACCGCCGGGGAAGTCCTTCATTTCTGCTTTTACAGAAATAGAAAGCAGAAGATTTGGGGGGACTAGGAAGAAGAAACGGAAGAATGAGAAAAAAAAAGTGAATCCATTACTATGTCAAAGACACCCCCTCCAAACCTAAAAAAGAATAAATCAAATGTTCAAATGTTTGCAGTGTTTTAATGAACTCATCATAGTAAAAGATAATCTGGTCATAACTGCCTTTTAACTGATAGTAAAATCCATTTCCTTTCAAATCGACTTGTTGAAAAGCAGTCTGTCAGTTTTCCATAAAGGAAAAGTCTTTATCTGAAAGTGCTAGTTTAGTTGCTCAGCTCAAAAGTCTTGCAAATCACCCTTAAACTCTCTTTCTCCTATACCCTGTAGCCAGCCAGAATATGTCCAGATTCTAGCGTCCAGATTCCTGCGTCCGCAGCTGCTGCTCTAGCTCAGTGTGTGGTCATTTCTCATGATTGGCGTCCCTACTCCCACCCTTGCTCCTTGCAGCCCATTGTCTACACAGTAGCTAGTACCATCCTTTTAAACGCATGTCAGTTTATGTAAGGGCTTCACTTGTGGCTCAGATGGTAAAAAGTCTGCCTGCAATGCAGGAGACCTGGGTTCCACCCCTGGGTTGAGAAGATCCCCTGGAGGAGGGCATGGCAACCCACTCCAGTATTCTTGCCTGGAAAACCCCATGTACAGAGGAGCCAGGCAGGCTACAGTCCATGGGGCTGCAAAGAGTCAGACATGACTGAGCGACTTCACTTTTTTTTTTGCCCAGCTCCTCCACTGGTTTGCCATCTTCCTTAGAACAGTCAAATCCTGACATTTTGCCCTAGAAGCTGTTTACAATCTGTACCGCTTCCTGTCTTTCACCCATCTTTCCCTGCCGTTTGACTTCTTGCTCACTCCTTGTTACACTGGCCGTCTTGCCATTCTTGAACAATCACAACTTGCACTTCCCCACAAGCCTTTGTACTTTCTGTTTATCTGCTTGGAATGAGAGCATCCGCCACCACCGCCTCTGCCGCCCCCCACTCCCCGCCGCCCTCCAAGTAGCCACATGTCCAATTCCTCATTTCCTTTGAAGATCTCTGCTCAGAGTTCATCTTATCAGTGAAACCATTCTTGACTGCTTCCACTTTGTTACTTCTTACCTCATTTTATCTCAGTGGGCTTATTTATTTACTTAATTATTGCTTGTTGTCTGCACCAGATGTAACCCACGTGATTGAGAGCAGGGATGGAGACTTTTGAGCCACTGCCATTTCCAAGTGCTGAGAACCGCTCTTGGTATAGTAGGTACTCAGTGAGTTTTATTGAATGGGTGAATACATAATTGAATTTATTTGCATTTTACCAGTAAATTGGGTCTATGTTGGCCTTACTTGCTTTTTTTAGAGAGTAAGTTGGCTAAAAGGTTGAAACTGACTCTTTTTCGAATATAGTTTTCTGTATTTGTTTATTTGGGGCTGGGCTGGGTCTTCACTGCTGCATGGGCTCTTCTCCAGCTGTGGTTCTCAGGCTTCTCACTGCGGTGGTTTCTGTTGTTGTGGAGCCCAGGCTCTAGGGCAAGTGAGCTTCAGTAGTTGCAACGCCTGAGCTCCAGAGCACAGGCTCATTAGTTGTGGTGTGCGGGCTTAGTTGCCCTGTGGCATGTGGGACCTTCCCGGATCATGGCATGAACCCGTGTCTGCTGCACTGGCAGGCAGGTTCTTTACCACTGAGCCACCATGGAAGCCACTGACTTTATTTTTGAATAAAGGTGTTAGAAGAGGTTGAAAAAAAAATCATTGTAGTAGAATTTGATGGCTTTTATTAGAATTACTTCCCAGTGGATCTTGTGCTGGTTTCATGAACAGGTTAGCAAAGTATAAGAGGCCATGTATGTTCTGCAGTCATAATTTTTAAGGAGAAGCCCACAGAACTTGTTGCTTAAGGGGGAGTTTGAGTGCTTACATAGTCCTTTTCTGTAGGAATCCTGCCCTTTGAACATGGCTCCAGACCCCGTGTAGCCACTGACTCTCTGGAACTGGCTCCCTTCTTGGTTCTGTGTACCTGGGTTCTTGGTTCCTAAAGAAACATTTGATGTGTTTTTATTCTGGTTCCTAGTGAGATAATTTTAAGTTCTTAAACACAGAATGATAAAGAAACAGCTGTTTGTAGCAGCTTTCTGCATGAAATGAGGAATGAGGAATTTTCTTTAATGTGGGAATTGCAGTTCTCTGCTTAACAGTCCCCTTCTCTGCCCTCACACCTAAACAAAGGGCTTCTTTCTACATGGTTATGGCTTGTTGTCACTTCGGTGGGTCATCATATTCGTTTCTAGGAAATTAAATTTCCTATCTCTGATAGCTCAGTTGGTAAAGAATCCATGTGCAACGAAGGAGACCCCAGTTCGATTCCTGGGTTGGGAAGATCCTCTGGAGGAGGGATAGGCCACCCACTCCAGTATTCTTGGGCTTCCCTTGTTTCTCAGATGGTAAAGAATCTGCCTGCAATGCGGGAGACCTGGGTTCTATCCCTGGGTTGGGAAGACCCCCTAGAGAAGGGAAAGGCTACCCACTCTGGTATTCTGGCCTGGAGAATTCCATGGACTGTATAGTCCATGGGGTCGCAAAGAGTTGGACACAACTGAGCAACTTTCACTCACTCACTCACCTTGAAGTTTACTAAGTATTAGTAAACTGAAACTCTAATGGAAGAAAGGACAGCGAAAACTGTTTCAAAATTAAAAGCACCACAGGGCGTTTCTAGTCCTTCAATCCTAGAGACCCAAAAGGGGCCCGAAATGAAGAATTTTGAGAGACATTTTCATGCCTGAAAATATCAGGGACAGTTTTGCCAGGAAGCAACAGGACAGGAAGATGGTAGATTCTTGCCCAAGGAGATGTTTGCCGGTTTGGTATTTTATCTTTGGCCGTTGTTGCCACATTTGACATTCTCAGCTGCTTTTGAAGATTCTGCAAAAGAATAGCAGTATTCATTTCCAGCAGTACAAATTCCGTAAGTGGTCAGTGGATTCCATGTTGTAATGTGTTTACAACCTCCTGGAGTTTTTTTCTTCCTTCCAGTTTCTCCTTTGAGGTTTATGCTTCAGACTTATAGAAACTACAGACCGTGCCAGTTTACTGCCCAGGCGCAACGTTGTCATTGACAGAGCACTTGACTCTGACATCAGAAGTCTTGGCAAGTTGCCTTTGCTTTCTGAGTCTCTGCTTCCTCACGGGTGAAAGGGAATGTAGGGACTGTCTCGAAGGGTCGTTGTGAATACGAGGTAATGTGTCGCAGTACCCGTGAAAACTCTTGGAAAATAACTCTTCAAATGGAAAGCACTGTTATTATTAAGGATTACTTGAATCTTCTGATTTCTTAACATCTAGAGAATTTCACTTGTGGAGAATGCAAGTTGTCCATAGGTTTTGATGCACAGAGGTGCGTTTTTATTGCTTCTTTCAGAAAACCCCACGAACAATGTAAAGTTTCTTTCAGCTAGCCTGTAATTAACTGGCTTTTAAGTAAGCCTGCATCACACATGGCTGGCATGATGTCTTGCTCTAATGAAGAGATGCAGTGAAGACCTACTTTATGTAGATGTTGAGGTGAAATACAAAGATGTACATAATAAGCTTATAAAGTAGCCAAAGAGGCAGAAATAAATCCCCATAATTAAACACATTGCCTGATTAGGCATGCGAGAGTTACCAAATGCTGCAGGAACACAAAGGATGGAAAGAATGACTCCAATTCTGTGGCTGGGGAAAGTCTTTATTTTGTAATACCTGGAGAATAGGTGATCTGAGGGTTTTGTTTTGCTGCTGAGTGTAGTATTCTTTTATGCCAACTATTTGGGTGGCTGGCTTCCAAATTTTAAAAAAAAGTGTTCTATTTTATCCACTGGGCTTCTGTGAGTCAGTAAATGATCATCGTGTTTTTTTAGCACAGTTATTAACGTCATGTCTGGGATCATCTGTGGGTCTGTGAATCATTGAGCCATGAGGGGTGGTTCTTGCCCTCAGAGTGCTTCTGGCTTGATGGAGATGGGTGAGCCTGCCATCATTAGGAATGTGTAAAGTCTGTGATAATGTGAAGTGCTTTGATTGGGGAGAAGTTGAACGTGGATCTCATTGGCCAGATAGAAAAAGGGCTGGAAGGGGCACAACAGGTCCACACAATGAGAATTTCAACCATCCCTTAGGATTTCAAGGCCTCTCCTGTATTTCTGACTTCAGGGCTGAAATGACAGCTGTTTTGTTGTTTCTGATGAACAATCCATCCAGCTTATTTGTTGTTGTTTTTCCTGTCAGTATTTTTAAATATACTTTTAACATGAGTCACTCTGTTAGGTTTCAGACATTTGAAGCAGTCTATATGAGGAAATGTGTATTAAGTGACTAAGAGAGCATGGGGTGAGTGGAAACCTGAAGA
Organism: Redunca redunca; assembly: GCA_006410935.1. Taxonomy (NCBI): domain Eukaryota; kingdom Metazoa; phylum Chordata; class Mammalia; order Artiodactyla; family Bovidae; genus Redunca; species Redunca redunca. The sequence continues at coordinate 64,382 of SJYQ01011020.1, read as the reverse complement.
ACTTAAGCACTAAAGTCCAAAGCCTAGTGATGAAAAATATTTAAAACTTAATTGGTCAATATGTAAAAACAGCAGCAGGAGTGTAAAATTAGACTTGGCTAGCTCTTAGTTTGGAGGAGGCAATGGCAAACCACTCCAGTACTCTTGCCTGGAAAATCCCAAGGGCGGAGGAGCCTGGTGGGCTGCAATCCATGGGGTCGCTAAGAGTCAGACACGACTGAGCGACTTCACTTTCACTTTTCACTTTCATGCATTGGAGAAGGAAATGTCAACCCATTCCACTGTTCTTGCCTGGAGAATCCCAAGGATGGGGGAGCCTGGTGGGCTGCCGTCTATGGGGTTGCACAGAGTCGGACACAACTGAAGCGACTTAGCAGCAGCAGCTCTTAGTTGGAGCTTCCCAGGTGGTGCTAGTGGTAAAGAATGTGCTTGCCGAAATGGCAGCCCACTGCAGTATTCTTGCCTGAAAAATGGCATGGACAAGAGGAGCCAGGCAGGCTATAGTCCATGGGGTCACAAAGAGTCTGAGTGACTGGGCACCACTGGCTGATTAAGTTACTGACCTAGTTATTGGGCTTCCTAGTAGTTCAGTTGGTAAAGAGATCGCCTTTCATACAGGAGACCTGGGTTCAATCCCTGGGTTGGGAAGATCCCCTGGAGAAGGGAATGGCTACCCAGTACTGTATTCTTGCCTGAAGGATTCCATGAACAGAAGAACTTGGCAGGCTAGAATCCATGGGATCGCAAAGAGTCAGACAGGACTGAGTGATGAACACTTGTGCACACTTTCAGCTCTTAGGGACAAAACCTGAATGGGGTCGTGGTTTTGATGACAGAGATACTGTGTGGTGGGGCCAGTGTGTGTCTTTGTGCGGATCATACAGAGTACTGAGGTATCAGAGCCCAGAGACAGGGCTGGTGGAAGACAGCTAAAGGCAAGGAGGATTCCCAGCCCATCACTGTGAACAGAAAAAAACCTCCCAGTCAGTGACAGATTATTCTCTTCCAACACTTATTTTAGACTAGAGATTCCCTTGGCCAGAGGGTATTGCCTTGGTTTGACTTGTCACTTGCCTTTTGCCAGTGTAGAATCTTTGATTATTTCTCGAGTCTAGTGGGGGTGTGTGAGAGTTGAATAGACTAACACTTTTCATTTACAAGAACTAAAGAAAGCTTCCTCTTTGTGTTGTCCTGCTCTGATGATAGGAGACTGAGTTGGAGAAGATATTGATAGAATCCTAGTACTCAGCAGTCTCCCCTTTCTCCTCTATCCATACTGAGTTTCCTGGTCACCAGTAATGATCAGATACCCTATGGGTCAAACCACGTGACTTAATACAGGGTGGAAACTTCTGTTTTTATCATAGTTTCTCAGAATGTATAATTGATTAGTTACTTTCATTCCATCATTCATTCATCAAACATTTATTAAGCCCATAGTCAGAGTGTCCCCATACCTCGTTGACAATTGCTGTGGGAATGTAGAGCTACCTTTAATTAAGGATTCTATCCTTAACTGTGTTATATTTCCTCCTGCCACTGCAATCACTGATCTTTTGGCCATTTTCATAGGTTTGCCTTTTTGAGAATGTCATGTAGTTGGAATCAGACAGTATGGACCCTTTCACGCTGGCTTCTTTCTCGACTGATATGTGTTGAAGTTTCCTCCGTATCTTCTCATGACTTGATAGCCTAGCCACAGAGATGATCCTCTTGCCAGCCTCCTGTTGGTTGACTTACACTCATTTTCTCCTTCAAACCAGGCGTATTGCTAACAGCAGTACTGCTTTTCCATCTGCTAGCTCACCAACATTTTAAGGATGTTATGCAAACTTTGTAGCCACAAACCTGGCTCTTTCCCAGGAAGGCAGATCTGTGGGCAGTTGACTCACCCAGTTGCCAGGTGTAATTGAAGCACTCTGTTTTGCACAGTGTTGTTGTAGGTGGTATTATGAACATCTGATTTTCGGGGCAGGCAGATGTGTATTTGGCGCTGACGAGTCAAGACATATTTATTCCTAGTGTTATGGGGCTGCAACTCCTGTTCTACAGCAGTGGTGCAGAGGAGTCATTTGCCCAGGTAGATTGCTAATTCGAATGGACTTCTTTCCTCCTTGATTAGTGCTGCTTTTGCCACCAGGAGAATTCACTTCATGCTATTGTTGATCGTAGACTGTGATTCATCCCCAAATTCCTTCTTTGCCTCTTGGTAGCTCAGAAAGCAGCGTCAATAATTTGCAGGTAAACAAATGATTCACATGCTGAAAGAGTATTTATTTATTTTTATTGAGTCTGTTTTTTTTTTTTTTTTTAGCAGTTTTAGGTTTATAACAAAATTGAAGGACAGGTACTAAGATTTCCCATGTACCCCGCTGCCCCAACACATGCATGGTCCCCTGCATTATCAATACCTCTCAGCAGAATTTTTACCACAGACCCAGGCTGACACATCATAATCACCCAAAGTCCATAGTTTACCTTAGAGTTCACTTTTGATGTTGTGCCGTCTAAGGATTTGGACAAAGGTATAACAACATGTATCTGTCATTATATGGGGCTTCCCAGGAGGCACTAGTGGTAAAGAATCCGCTTGCCAGTGCAGGAGACAAAAGAGACATGGGTTCAGTCCCTGGGTCAGGAAGATAATCTGGAGAAGGAAGTGGCAACCCATTCCAGTATTCTTACTTGGAAAATTCCACGGACAGTGGAGCCTGGTGGGCTAAAGTCCAAGGGTCACGGAGAGTCGGACACGGCTGAGCGACTGAGCAGCTTCTGTCATTATAGTCACTGAGGGTGTTTTCACTGGCCTGAGCCCTGTTCTTTGCCTGTTCATCCTTCCCCTGCAACCACTGTCCTTTTTATTGTCTTCATAGTTTTGCCGTTTCTAGAATGTCTTAAAATTGGAATTGTACAGCATGTTGCCTTTTCAGATTGATATCTTTCACTTAGTGATAGGCAATTAAGTTTCCTCCATGTCTTTTTGTGGCTAGATAGCTCATTTCTTTTTAGCCCTGAATAATATTCTAGTGTGTGGATGTACCAGAACTTATTTATTGATTCACCTACTGAAGGACATCGTGGTTTCTTCTAAATTCTAGAAATTGTGACTAAAGCTGCTGTACACATCTATGTGTAGGTTTTTGTGTGGACATTAAGTTTTCAGTCCCTTTGGGTAGATACCCAGGAGTGCTGGATTGTATGGTAAGAGTATGCTTAGTTTTGTAGGAAATCACCAAACTGTCTTCCAAGATAGCTGTGCCATTTTGCAGTGCCCCAACAATGAATGAAGAGTGCCCGTTGTTCCAGATCCTTGCCAGCACTGGGTGTCAGTGTAGTGATTTTGGCCATTCTAATAGATATGTAGTAGTATCTCATTGTTGTTTCGATTTGCATTTCTCTGATGCTCCAAGGCAAACCATTCAGTATCACAGTAATCCAAGTCTCTGCCCCAACCAGTAACGCTGAAGAAGCTGAAGCTGAATGGTTCTATGAAGACCTACAAGACCTTTTAGAACTAACACCTAGAAAAGATGTCCTTTTCATTATTGGGGACTGGAATGCAAAAGTAGGAAGTTAAGAAATACCTGGAGTAACAGGCAAATTTGGCCTTGGAATACGGAATGAAGCAGGGCAAAGACTAATAGAGTTTTGCCAAGAAAATGCACTGGTCATAGAAAACACCCTCTTCCAACAACATAAGAGAAGACTCTACACGTGGATATCACCAGATGGTCCACATCAAAATCAGACTGATTATATTCTTTGCAGCCAAAGATGGAGAAGCTCTATACAGTCAACAAAAACAAGACCAGGAGCTGACTGTGGCTCAGATCATGAACTCCTTATTGCCAAATTTGGACTGAAATTGAAGAAAGTAGGGAAAACCACTAGACCATTCAGGTGACCTAAATCGAATCCCTTATGATTATACAGTGGAAGTGAGAAATACATTTAAGGGACTAGATCTGATAGATAGACTGCCTGATGAACTATGGAATGAGGTTCGTGACATTGTACAGGAGACAGAGATCAAGACCATCCCCATAGAAAATAAATGCAAAAAAGCAAAATGGCTGTCTGGGGAGGCCTTACAAATAGCTCTGAAAAGAAGAGAAGTGAAAAGCAAAGGAGAAAAGGAAAGATATACGCATCTGAATGCAGAGTTCCAAAGAATAGCAAGAAGAGATAAGAAAACCTTCCTCAGCGATCAGATGCAAAGAAATAGAGGAAAACAACAGAATGGGAAAGACTAGAGATCTCTTCAAGAAATTTAGAGATACCAAGGGAACATTTCATGCAAAGGTGGGCTCGATAAAGGACAGAAATGGTATGGCCCTAACAGAAGCAGAAGATATTAAGAAGAGGTGGCAAGAATACACAGAAGAACTGTACAAAAAAGATCTTCATGACCCAAATAATCACGATGGTGTGATCACTCACCTAGAGCCAGACATCCTGGAATGAGAAGTCAAGTGGGCTTTAGAAAGCATCACTACGAACAAAGCTAGTGGAAGTGATGGCATTCCAGTTGAGCTATTTCAAATCCTGGAAGATGATGCTGTGAAAGTGCCAGCAAATTTGGAAAACTCAGCAGTGGCCACAGGACTGGAAAAGGTCAGTTTTCATTCCAATCCCAAAGAAAGACAATGACAAACAATGCTCAAACTACTGCACAATTGCACTCATCTCACATGCTAGTAAAGTAATGCTCAAATTCTCCAAGCCAGGCTTCAGCTAATAAAAAATTGTATTGCTGTATTAGTTATTCCATGCTAAGGATAACTGTGTGGTATTTAATGATAAATTTTTAGGAAGTACTCAAGGTGGACATGGATCATCAAAAAAGCAAGAGAGTTCCAGAAAAACATCTATTTCTGCTTTACTGACTATGTCAAAGCCTTTGACTGTGTGGATCACAATAAACTGTGGAAAATTCTGAAAGAGATGGGAATACCAGACCACCTGACCTGCCTCTTGAGAAATCTGTATGCAGGTCAGGAAGCAACAGTTAGAACTGGACATGGAACAACAGACTGGTTCCAAAGAGGAAAAGGAGTATGTCAAGCCTGTATATTGTCACCCTGCTTATTTCACTTCTATGCAGAGTACATCATGAGAAACGCTGGACTGGAAGAAACACAAGCTGGAATCAAGATTGCCGGGAGAAATCTCAATCACCTCAGATATGCAGATGACACCACCCTTATGGCAGAAAGTGAAGAGGAACTAAAAAGCCTCTTGCTGAGAGGGAAAGAGGAGAGTGAAAAACCTGGCTTAACGCTCAAAATTCAGAAAACGAAGATCATGGCATCTGGTCCCATCACTTCATGGCAAATAGATGGGGAAACAGTGGAAAGTGTCAGACTTTATTTTTGGGGGCTCGAAAATCACTGCAGATGGTGACTGCAGCCATGAAATTAAAAGATGCTTACTCGTTGGAAGAAAAATTATGATCAACCTAGATAGCGTATTCAAAAGCAGAGACTTTACTTTGCCGACTAAGGTCCGTCTAGTCAAGGCTATGGTTTTTCCTGTGGTCATGTATGGATGTGAGAGTTGGACTATGAATAAGGCTGAGCACTGAAGAATTGATGCTTTTGAATTGTGGTGTTGGAGAAGACTCTTGAGAGTCCCTTGGACTGCAAGGAGATCCAACCAGTCCATTCTAAAGGAGATCAGTCCTGGGTGTTCTTTGGAAGGAATGATGCTAAAGCTGAAACTCCAGTACTTTGGCCACCTCATGTGAAGAGTTGACTCATTGGAAAAGACTCTGATGCTGGGAGGGATTGGGGGCAGGAGGAGAAGGGGACGACCGAGGATGAGATGGCTGGATGGCATCACTGACTCGATGGACGTGAGTCTGAGTGAACTCCGGGAGATGGTGATGGACAGGGAAGCCTGGCGTGCTGCAATTCATGGGGTGGCAAAGAGTCGGACACAACTGAGCAACTGAACTCAACTGATGCTTTATGAGTAGAGCATCTTTTCATGTTTTTATTTGCCATTAGTCTGTCTTCTTTGATGGGATGTCTGTTAAGGTCTTTTGCTTTTTTAAAAAAATTGAGTTATTTGTTTTCTTATTATTGAGTTTTAAGAGTTCTTTATGTTTGGGATCAGACTTCTATCAGATGTGGTAAATATTTTCTCCTGGCCTGTGGCTTGTCTCATAATTCTCCTGTTGCCTTTTACAGAGCAGAGGTCTTTTTTATTTCATTTTATTTTTTTATGTATTTGGCTACACTAAATCTAAGTTGCAGCATGTTAACCCTTAGTTGCAGCATGTGGGATCCCGTTCCCCTGCACTGGGAGCGTGGAGTCCGAGCCGCTGGACACCAGGGAAGTCCCACACATCAGATGTTTTTTTTAATTCAATGAAGTCCAGTGTATCAATTATTTCTTTTATGAATTTCTGTCTTTGTTGTTTTATCTAAAAAGCCACTGCAATACCCGAGGTCATCTAGATTTTCTCCCGTGTTCTAGGAGTTTTATAGTTTTGCGTTTTGCACTTAGCTCCGTCATTGAATTTGAGTTAATTTCTGTGAAAGGGGTAAGGTTTGTGTCTAGCTTCATCTGCTTGCATGTCGATTCACAGTTGTTCCAGCACCATTTGATGAAGAAGCTATGTTTCTTCCATAGTATTGCCTCTGTTCCTTTGTCAAAGGTTAGCTAACTGTGTTTGCGGGGGTCTGTATCTGGGCTCTCTGTTTTGTTTCGCTGATTCATCTTTTGATAATACTACACTAGACTTTTGCTGTCACACTCCAGTGATTCTTGAAGTCATGTAGAGTCATTCCTCCAACTTGAGTCTCCTTCAACATTATGTTGGTTCTTCTAAGTCTTTGAATATTTTTTCCCTTTGCCTGAAAACAAATAGGTGATGGCTTACATTTCTGAAACTTGAGGTGCCTGTTTCATACCATCAAGAAAGCAACTGAAAATCTTACCCTGAGGAGACTAGTCTCGCTTTCTCCCGATTTCTTTCTCTGTCAGTATTTCATCTACTCAGAAGCACATATTGTGTCTCTCCTTGGCACTAGGTACTGGCATTAAATGGTAAGACCTGTTCCCGAGTCTGTGGAGTGGGAGAGATGCTGAGAGCAGTGAAGAGGGGCCTTGGTGAGGGGCTCTCAGGGCTGGGAGAGAGGTTCGTTAGCTGGGTGAGAGGGTTCGGGAAGCTTTACAAATGAGATCCGTTTCGACGGAGCTTTGAAGGATGAGGAGGGGAGTGCCCGAATGGAGAGGGGTGAGTCAGGGCATTCAGATAGAGGAATTTGCAAGAGGGCGGTCCTGGGGAGCACAGTACACCCAGTGTGTGGCGCCTGCTGGGGCACCAGGATTAGAAGGAAAGTAGCTCTGCGTGAGCCCGGAAGAGCCTGCGGTTCTGTCTCAGGACTTCCCCCTGAGTAGGGTTCTTGGATATTTGGTTTTGTTGAGATACAATTCACATAATATTATAATATTTACTATGTTAATGATGGTAAAGTATACAGTTCAGTGGTTTTTACTATATATACACAGTTACCCACAGCCACCACCACGATCTCATTTCAGAACATCAGCCGTCACACCCCCTCCCCTTGTCTCCCAGACTCTGACAGCCACTTGTCTACTTTCTATCCCTATGGATTCGTCTGTTCTTGGACATTTTGTGTGAATAGAATTATCCAGTACATGGCCTTTTTTGTCTTGCGTTATTTCACTTAGCCTAATGTTTTCAGAGTTCACCCATGTTGTAGCAGTCTATCAATACCTTGTTCATTTTTGTGGCTAAATATTATTCCATTGTGGGACTAGACCACACTTTGTTTATCCGTTCGTAGGTTGGTGGATGTTGGATTGTTTCCTCTTTCTTGGTTGTTACAAATGATATTGCTGTTTGTGTACCAGTTTCTGTGTGAATATGTGTTCTCAGTTCTCTTGGGTGTATACCCAGGAGTGGATTGCTGGGTCAGATGATAACTCCATATTTTGAGAAATTGCTGAACTCTTCTAAGTCGCTGTGTTTTTTCAGCCAGGGCAAAACAGACTCAGGTGCTGTTTTAACATGACACACTTGAGGTCAGTGAGTGTTTTTGTTTTTGTTTTTTTGAGATGGAGTATTTCTACTGCTGTTGCCTCGTTTCACTACTTTAGAGCATCACAGTTCACAGCAGGAAAACGTACTTGGCTCTTTAAAATTCCATTGATGTGATTACCACAGAGCAGTCTGTACCCTGTAGCACATAGTGGGACAGAAAGAAGTACTGTCAGGGTACTGACGTTCTCTGTCTAGGATGTATTGTAGAGAATGAGTTTTTCTAGTTTAAAAAGAACCCTTGATTAAATTATAGGCTATTATTAGGGAGCTTATTGTACCTATAAACTGTACTTGGATTCCCTGTAATTTGTTATAATTAATGCAAGAGTTCAAGAGCAGAAAGCAGGGATCAGGTTGTGGCATGCTTTGCTCTTTTGCAACACCTGGCTATCATTGGCCTTTTTTTCACTAGCAGTTAAGGCCCGTGTCTGTTTGTGTGCATTTAAACAAACATCCTTTTTAGGAAGGAATTGCAATCCTTTGACTCACTGAAACTTAAGGAGCCTAGGTAAGAAGTTAGGTGTCTCTGGCAAAATGGAATATTAGTCAGTGACTGCCAAGACAATCTTGTCTGTATGTATTTGAATGTGTGCACATGTTTGTATTTTCAGGTATGCATGTGCGTTGGCTTGTAGTGTGAAAAAGGCAAGAAGAATAACTTTCCCTTTTAAGGTTCTCTTTGTCGAGTTATGGTTTTAGCCTTTTCCTTTCTTTTATCCCCTCTGTGTTGGTTTGTTTCACTTTTGCAAAATTGCAGGCAGTGTGGAAATCTGTAACCTGCTTGATGATGCAGAGTTCTAATTGACTGTCAACTTGAACATTTCATTAAATAGAAAAGATTTTAGATAGTGCATGGCTCAGGTACCGAACACATTATTATACTTGAATAATCACAAGCTGGGATCTCCTCAGAGGCTTTGAGGACAGAGGGGCTGAGAGAGGGGAGCCTTCAGGTTTGTCAGGTTGCCTGCTCACGTGTGGGCTTCCCTGGTGGCTCAGCTGGTAAAGAATCTGCCCGCAATGCAGGAGACCTGGGTTGGGAAGACCCCTTGGAGAAAGGAAAGGCTACCCACTCCAGTATTCTGGCCTTGGAGAACTCCACGGAGAACTCCATGGACTGTGTAGTCCAGGTGGTCGCAGAGAGCTGGACATGACTGAGTGACTTTCACTTTCACGCTCACGTGTGTCCTGTTTATCTGGTCCTGGCAGATGGGGAGCAGGGTGGGCCACCCTCTCTGTTATCTGGATTTACAGCGGGAACACCCTTCCGAATGGCTGGAATGTGCTGTTCCTCTCGTATTGGTACCTCTGTCAGTCTAAGAATTGGAATTATGCTTTGCCATCCCATCGATCCCTGGGTCAGGAAGATCTCCTGGAGAAGGAAATGGCAACCCACTCCAGTATTCTTGCTGGATAGTCCCATGGACAGAGGAGCCTGGTGGGTACAGTCCATGGGGTCGCAAAGAGTCAGACACGACTGAGCGACTTCACTTCATCCCCGACTTTAAGGGCAACTTATCTTCAATCCCCTCCTTTTTTCTTTTTGTAGTAGAGAAATTTGTGTGTTTATTTCTTACTGGCCCAATATAATGCCAACCAGAAGGTAATGCGAGCGTTTCAGCACCTGTTGCACTGTCCTGGAAGAACTGGGTTTCTAGGACATTCCAGCAAGATTCTTCTGATATTGCTGATTTTACTAAAGAGAGTTTTCTAATGAGCAAAGGAAAATTTAAGTCTTCAGTTCAGTTCAGCTCAGTTCAGTCACTCAGTTGTGTCCTAGTCGTTGCACCCCCATGAACTGCAGCACGACAGGCCTCCCTGTTCATCACCAACTCTCGGAGTTCACAAAAACTCATGTCCATTGACTCAGTGATGCCATCCAGCCATCTCATCCTCTCTTGTCCCTTTCTCCTCCTGCCCCCAATCCCTCCCAGCATCAGAGTCTTTTCCAATGAGTCAACTCTTTGCATGAGGTGGCCAAGTATTGGAGTTTCAGCTTTAGCATCAGTGCTTCCGAAGAACACCCAGGGCTGATCTCCTTCAGAATGGACTGGTTGGATCTCCTTGCAGTCCAAGGGACTCTCAAGAGTCTTCTCCAACACCACAGTTCAAAAGCATCAATTCTTTGGCGCTCAGCCTTCTTCACAGTCCAACTCTCACATCCATATATAACCACTGGAAAAACCATAGCCTTGACTAGAGGGACCTTTATTGGCAAAGTAATGTCTCTGCTTTTGAATATTCTATCTAGGTTGGTCATAACTTTCCTTCCAAGGAGTAAGCGTCTTTTAATTTTATGGCTGCAATCACCATCTGCAGTGATTTTGGAGCCCCCAAAATAAAGTCTAACACTGTTCCCACTGTTTCCCCATCTATTTGCCATGAAGTGATGGGACCAGATGCCATGATCTTCGTTTTCTGAATGTTAAGCTTTAAGCCAACTTTTTCACTCTCCTCTTTTACTTTCATCAAGAGGATTTTTAGTTTCTCTTCACTTTCTGCCATAAGGGTGGTGTCATCTGCATATCTGAGGTTATTGATATTTCTCCCAGCGATCTTGATTCCAGCTTGTGTTTCTTCCAGCCCAGTGTTTCTCATGATGTACTCTGCATGAAGTGAAGTGAAGTGAAGTGAAGTGAAGTGAAGTGAAGTGAAGTGAAGTGAAGTGAAGTGAAGTGAAGTCACTCAGTTGTGTCCGACTCTTTGCGACCCCATGGACTGTAGCCTATCAGGCTCCTCTGTCCATGGGATTTTCCAGGCAAGAGTGCTGGAGTGGGTTGCCACTTCCTTCTCCAGGGGATCCTCCCAACCCAGGAATGGAACCCGGGTCTCCCGCATTGCAGGCAGACGCCTTACTGTCTGAGCCACCAGGGAAGCTCTTAAGCAGGGTGACAATATACAGCCTTGACGTACTCCTTTTCCTATTTGGAACCAGTCTGTTGTTCCATATCTATTTCTAACTGTTGCTTCCTGACCTGCATATAGGTTTCTCAAGAGGCAGGTCAGGTGGTCTGGTATTCCCACCTCTTTCAGAATTTTCCACAGTTTATTGTGATCCACACAGTCAAAGGCTTTGGCATAGTCAGTAAAGCAGAAATAAATGTTTTTCTGGAACTCTCTTGCTTTTTCCATGATCCAGCAGATGTTGGCAATTTGATCTCTGGTTCCTCTGCCTTTTCTAAAACCAGCTTGAACATCTGGAAGTTCACAGTTCACAAATTGCTGAAGCCTGGCTTGGAGAATTCTGAGCATTGCTTTACTAGCGTGTGAGATGAGTGTAATTGTGTGGTAGTTTGAGCATTCTTTGGCATTGCCTTTCTTTGGGATTGGAATGAAAACTGACCTTTTCCAGTCCTGTGGCCACTGCTGAGTTTTCCAAATTTGTTGGCATATTGAGTGCAGCACTTTCACAGCATCATCTTCCAGGATTTGAAATAGCTCAACTGGAATGCCATCACCTCCACTAGCTTTGTTCGTAGTGATGCTTTCTAAGGCCCACTTGACTTCACATTCCAGGATGTCTGGCTCTGGGTGAGTGATCACACCATCGTGATTATTTGGGTCATGAAGATCTTTTTTGTACAGTTCTTCTGTGTATTCTTGCCATCTCTTAATATCTTCGGCTTCTGTTAGGTCTAGACCATTTCTGTCCTTTATCGAGCCCATCTTTGCATGAAATGTTCCCTTGGTATCTCTAATTTTCTTGAAGAGGTCTCTAGGCTTTCCCATTCTGTTCTTTTCCTCTGTTTCTTTGCATTGATCGCTGAGGAAGGCTTTCTTATCTCTCCTTGCTGTTCTTTGGAACTCTGCATTCAGATGCTTATATTTTTCCTTTTCTCCTTGGCTTTTCACTTCTCTTCTTTCACAGCTATTTGTAAAGCCTCCCCAGACAGCCATTTTGCTTTTTTTGCATTTCTTTTCCATGGGGATGGTCTTGATCCCTGTCTCCTGTACAGTGTCATGAACCTCATTCCATAGTTCATCAGGCAGTCTATCTATCAGATCTAGGCCCTTAAGTCTATTTCTCACTTCCACTGTATAATCATAAGGGATTTGATTTAGGTCACCTGAATGGTCTACTGGTTTTCCCTACTTTCTTCAATTTCAGTCTGAATTTGGCAATAAGGAGTTCATGATCTGAGCCACAGTCAGCTCCTGGTCTTGTTTTTGTTGACTGTATAGAGCTTCTCCATCTTTGGCTGCAAAGAATATAACCAATCTGATTTTGGTGTTGACCATCTGGTGATGTCCATGTGTAGAGTCTTCTCTTGTGTTGTTGGAAGAGGGTGTTTTCTATGACCAGTGTATTCTCTTGGCAAAACTCTATTAGCCTTTGCCCTGCTTCATTCCCCATTCCAAGGCCAAATTTGCCTGTTATTCCAGGTGTTTCTTGACTTCCTACTTTTGCATTCCAATCCCCTATAATGAAGAGGACATCTTTTTTGGGTGTTAGTTCTAAAAGGTCTTGTAGGTCTTCATAAAACTGTTCAACTTCAGCTTCTTCAGCATTACTGGTTGGGGCATAGACTTGGATTACAGAGATATTGAATGGTTTGCCTTGGAAACAGAGATCATTCTGTCATTTTTGAGATTGCATCCAAGTACTGTATTTCGGACTCTTTTGTTGACCATGATGGCTACTCCATTTCTTCTAAAGGATTCCTGCCCACAGTAGTAGATATAATGGTCATCTGAGTTAAATTCACCCATTCCAGTCCATTTTAGTTCGCTGATTCCTAGAATGTAGAATGTCAGTGTTCATTCTAGCCATCTCCTGTTTGACCATTTCCAATTTGCCTTGATTCATGGACCTAACATTCCAGGTTCCTATGCAATATTGCTCTTTACAGCATCGGACCTTGCTTCTATCACCAGTCACACCCATAGCTGGGTATTGTTTTTGCTTTGGCTCCATCCCTTCATTCTTTCTGGAGTTATTTCTCCACAGGTCTCCAGTGGCATATTGGGCAACTACTGACCTGGGGAGTTCCTCTTTCAGTGTCCTATCATTTTGCCTTTTCATACTGATCATGGGGTTCTCATGGAGAAGGCGATGGCACCCCACTCCAGTACTCTTGCCTGGAAAATCCCATGGACGGAGGAGCCTGGTAGGCTGCGGTCCATGGGGTTGCAAAGAGTCAGACACAACTGAGCGACTTCCCTTTCACTTTTCACTTTCATGCATTGGAGAAGGAAATGGCAGCCCACTCCAGTGTTCTTGCCTAGAGAATCCCAGGGACAGGGGAGCCTGGTGGGCTGCCGTCTCTGGGGTCACACAGAGTCGGACACGACTGAAGTGACTTAGCAGCAGCAGCAGCATGGGGTTCTCCAGGCAAGAATACTGAAGTGCTTTGCCATTCCCTTCTCCAGTGGACCACATTCTGTCAGACCTCTCCACCATGACCTGCCCGTCTTGGGTGGCCCCACGGGCATGGCTTAGTTTCATTGAGTTAGACAAGGCTGTGGTCTGTGTGATTAGATTGACTAGTTTTCTATGATTATGGTCTGTGTGTCTGCCCTCTCATGCCTCTCGCAACACCTACTGTCTTACTTGGGTTTCTCTTACCTTGGACGTGGGGTATCTCTTCAGGGCTTTTCCAGCAAAGCGCAGCCGCTGCTCCTTACCTTAGATGAGGGGTATCTCCTCACAGCTGCCCCTCCTGACCTTTACCTTTTTCTTAATAATAACAGTGGCAAAACAATCCGTCTTTCTCTCTCATTCTCCCTTCCCGGTAGTTTTATGGAAAAGCTTCTTCAGTTTGAGGATTTTCCTGGCACTGATAATGCCCCCTCTCCCTAGATTGTCATCGTGCTACTGACCGTGCGCATGGGAAGAGACGGGTTGATTGGAATGACCTTGAACTGTAGGGAAGGGAAAGGCATATGTGGCCCTCTGATAGTAACACTGCATGTGTATAGCTCGATAGGCGAACAGAGTGCTTTTACTGACCTGTTCTTAACTATGAAGGAGCATTTTCTTTCTGTCCCAGATCTCCTTGGGCACTGGGCGCAGAAGAGGTCAATCTGTGGATGGTATGTGCTGATCAGACAGCTTCAAGTGTTATTAATACCTTAATTGAGTGAAGTCTGTGTAACTTTTAATGATCTGTAATAGGGAAGTATGGTTACTCAATGCGAGGCAGTAAAGACTGTGTGTAATACTCATGATGAGCTCCTGTTTACTCTTTAAAAACATGTTGCATTTAGAAATAAATGCATTTAAGAGACTAGTCTGCGCCTGCTTCTGGGTATAGCCTCTCCTTTTAGGTAGGAGCCTGTAATCCGAGAACCCAGTCTCTAGATTTTACTTTTTTCCCTCAGTGTGTCTTTCACGGTTGTCAGTGAGTAGTTAGAATGCATGGTGCAGTCTCTTTTTCCTTCCTTCTGCCTCCGGGGGAGGAACGTGCAATTTCCCAGAGGCTACTGCTAGGAGAAAACACAGATCTGAGTAATCCATGGGCCAAACTGTGAAACGTGTCATGTAATGTCTTCACAGAACAGCTTCTGTGTCGGTGTTTGTCTCACACCCTGTGGCATAGATGCTCTAACAGGGGCGGGAGGGCAGCGTGGTTATCGAAGCCTGGGATCATGAAGATCACCCTGCAGTGGTGTTTATATTTTCGTTTCTCTCTCTCTTTTTAACGTGGCTGTGCTGCACAGCTTGCAGTATCTTAGTTCCCCAATCAGGGATTGAAACCAGCAGTGAAAACTTCGAGTGCTAACCACTGGACCACCACGGAATTTCCTGTACTTTTATTTCTGCAATACCGTTCGACTTCAGTGAAATCGATGGCTTACCTACAATGGCTGGGAATCCGATCCCACTCTCGTCACCTCGTGGTTGCCATGCAGAAACGGATCTCCACGCTCTGGTCTGTGTAGTCCTGCATTTAAGGAGCAGTATTACTTTGGACCAGTCCTTCTCCTCCCTCAATGGAGTTTCCTTCTTTAGTAACAAAAGACCTGGACTTGAGTTGTTGAAATCCTTCCGTTATTAGATCGCTTAGGCTAACTCATGCTGCCACAGTGTATGACCTCCATCTGTGTGTGGCTTTCAAAACCAAATGCTCGCTCTTCACCATCCTCCATGTCCGCTGTGTCCACTGCCGTCTTTCTCTGGGGCTCAGACTAACTGAGCAACAGTGCCTGCTTGGGTGCTGCACGTCTCATGGCAGAGGGAGGCAGAACAGGGAGCCCGACACGGGCTGGAAGGCTTCTGCTTGGAATCCGCACTCGCCGTTTGCTCCTCCACATCACTGACCCCAGAGCTAATCGCAGAGTTAATCAGTAGGTGGCTGTGCCCCTCTGAGAGGGGCAGCTCCGTGGCGTGTTTCGGCAGACATTCAGAACAGTGACAGCGGCCTTTCGCCCTCCTGCCTCCACCATCCTATGATTTTGGCCCAGGCTCTTGCCCTCGTGGGTAGAAGCCCAACCAAAATCACATCTTAATTTTATTTATTTTTTTAGTTTTTTTGTAGCATAGCATGTGGGATCTTAGTTCCCTGACCTGGGATCGAACCTGAGCCCTCTGCATTGGAAGGCAGAGTCTTAACTACTGGACTGCCAGGGAAGGCCCCCCAAGTCACATCTTAAACTTTCAGATTTTCATGTCTATCCTGTGTTTAAGGCATTTCTGCTGAACTGGACTTGGAAAGAATATTTCATTTGTGAGAGTGGGGGGTGGGGAGTACTTTAAAAGCAGCACACACTCTCCCTCCGAGTTCTCTCGCCTTATCTGTGGTTCTGCGGCAGCACGGTCCATACTTCCCAGGCCAACACGTGGAATTTCTCAATTTGAGAAGTATCCATAGCCCTGCAAGGGAAATAGGCTTGCACAAGTGCTTAGATAGAGTCCTCATATGTGAATTAAAACGAGAGATGAAAGATCTTAGCGGTACATCTGTAAACATTGAGGATAATGTTATGGGGTTTTGAAAGAATCCTTTGATACCACTGGCAGAAGTACTCAATGCCTTATTGATTTAACTCACTGTGGGTTTTTTTTTTTAAACTTTCTTTGCATAATCTTAGGGAGAGGAGGGAACGTGGAAAAGTCACTTATTTTCTTGAGTTTGTATAGAAAATATCCTGATGCTGGGAAATACTGAAGGCAAAAGGAGAAGGGGATGACAGAGAATAAGATAATTAGATAGCATCACTGATTCAGTGGACGTGAATTTGAGCAAACTCTGGGAGATACTGAAGGACAGAGGATCCTGGCATACTATAGTTCCTGGGTTTGCAAAGAATTGAACATGACTTAGTGACTGAACAAAAACAAATTCAAGACAGATGAAATCTCTAGGGATAGGTTCTTAGTGACTTCCAGTTTCCAGGTGTGATGTTTAATAGCACCAATTACCAGGAAGCCTTTTGTTACATTACCCAGAGAAACCTGCGTTCAATCCACGAATTGAACCTGCGTTCAATCCACGAACTATTCTCTGGAGATTCAAAACAAAAAACTTTGAAAATAGAAATGTTACCCTTATTCAACAAGCACAATTATGTTCACTAAGAAAGCAAAATCTTCACCTAAAAGCATTCATTGGACCTCAGCAGTCAAATGGACTATTTCCAGGTCTTTGAATATAAAAATTATTTAAAAGTTTTCCTTGTGGGCTTGGGTTTTCAAAGAGGATCCCTTTGGAAAGTTGGCAAATACTTACTTTCCTGGCACAAAGATTGGTTTTTTTCTTTTCCCCCTCCACCCAAAGCTATGACAGGGTGGAGTGGAGTATACTTCCATGAAATTGCATGTTTCCAAAATAGGATTCACTGTTACATTTGACTTCTGTTAGAATTGAATCTCTAATCAAAAATAAGCAAAAACCAAACACTCTAGAAATAGAACTTCAGCTCATATTCTCTAATTTGGTCTTCATATAGGATAGAATTATTATATTTTATAAAAGTGCCTTTTGAGCAGAAATGTAGCAAACAATCAATTAACAAAGTGGTTCAAATTCCATTCCCGTGTCTGTGATCTCATGTAGTAATATCCACAATCTCAAATGGCTGTTGTACCATGTCATTAACGCTATTCAGATTCTCTTGTAGTCTGGATGGCTTCCAGGAAAGAGCACTGCATTCTTAAGCTCCTTGGTTTAGTTTCCCAGTATTAGACCACGTTTAACCTAAAGGACCAGGAAAAATCCTGGTGTTCCTTGCTAGTGGATTGGGATTCGCTGTTGCCTAGCATCGGATCTGTAATAGAACCTGCTCATGTGTTTACAGAAGGATAATTGTAGCTGAAAGTTGGGATCAGCAAGGTAAAAAAAAAAAAATCATGACTGTTGTTTAGCTGGATCCTGTGGCTTATTTTTCCCCAAGGTCTCAGCTGATCATTCTTTCCTCCAGATGATGGGCAAAAAGGCTTCTAGCTGTGGTAGCTAATGCTAGGATAATACCTTTTACAGTGCTTTTACTCACTGGTTCTTAAGCATTAAACCCTTAATAATGCACTAGAGAGAGAAACCACGACAGCAGTGGTCCGAGAGATGATGAGCATCCTTGCAGAGCAGAGACTGCCTTAGACTTCTCCAGCAACTCTTCAGCTTCTAGCTGAGTTGGACATACAAGAAAGTGCTTAATGACTATGTGTTAATATCCATGCACGGAGCAGAAAATGAGTTGAAACCACTTGAGCTAGGATGGTTTCACGTGTACAGAAGAATTTCAAACATTATATGAATAGGAGGAGTAGGCAAGCTTTACTCGCCTTCCCACCTTGAAATTGTGTCTTCTGGCTCGTTTGGGTTTGGGGTTTTGTGCATGTTGTTCTTGTCGTGTGATTCCCGTTGTAGCTTTCTTCAATAAACATTAACATTCCTTCCTGTCCTGAGAGTCGGTTCTTGAGGTTTTGGGATGTTTTGTTTATTTGTTTTTAATATCCAATAACTTTTCTGAAAAAAGCCACGGGTGGAGGGTTCTCTGGTCATAGGCTGGTTAACACTTTTCCTTATCCCTCTTTTCTTATTCCCCTAGTTTTGAAAGTGTGGTCTTCAGATTCTAAGTGACTCTTCTTTCAAGATCTACCTGCTTTCACAGTGAATTCTTGCCACTTGAAAGATCTTTGATGCCTAAGGACCCCCTTGTTTGCCTGGGTTTCCATAGGAAGGTGTTCTGCCTGAGAACCAGCTAGGTTATGAGCATGAAAGCGTTAGTTGCTCAGTCATGTCCAACTCTCTGCAACCCCTTGGACTGTAGCCCGCCAGGCTCCTCTGTCCTTGGAATTCTCCAGGCAACAAGAGTGGAGTGGATTGTTGTTTCCTTCTCCAGGAGATCTTCCCAACCCAGGGATCGAACCTGGGTCTCCCACATTGCAGGTAGATTCCTTATCATCTGAGCCACCAGGGAAGACCCACCAGGTTCTAAGCATAAAAGATCTTCAGTGAAAGTCTCCCAAGCAATTTCTTAAGTCTCTTGAGGGAGAAGTTACCTTTTATGAATGAGTAGACCTTTTACTGTTTCCTGGAGAACTGGCCCAGCAGCATAAGAGAGGTGCCAGAGAAAAATCAGAATCAGTCTGGGAACAGGGAAAGAGCGAGGCAGAGAGATACTGAGGGAAAAACCCTGAAGGAAGGGTGGAGGACACCCCAGAAAACGTGGACTGTAGCTTCGCACGAGAAGAAAGCTCCCGACGCCTGTGTCTCCCTCCTAGCTTTCTTGCAGGAGATGAACCAGTAGTGTACATCAGTAGATTATGGCTTTAGGCATGAAACTGTTGTCTAAGTAAGGGCTATAAAATCCTGGGCTTTGCTTGTATTGATACTTAATAAGGGTGCATGCTCCTTGAAGCAAAGGTGCTAGTGTAAAGCATTTTTGTTGGGGCTCTTGATTTGCTGAATGAAACCGTGGAACCTGTGAGCCTTGGTGTTTGCCGTGTGCGGGCTGGCCGTCCTTCCCCTTGGAACAGCAGACAGGCAGGCAAACAGCAGGCGTGTGGATCCCAGGAAAGTATGGGACTGCCCTTCTGTGATGATAACTTTCCTTGGGTGAAACATCTGAAAAATATGCCTGAGCTTGGGGACTTGACCTGAGTGAACAGGGAGGAAAAATGGAAGCTAGAGGTAACATGTAACATATTTTAACTCTGCAGCAGTTCAGATTTCTTAGGTCTTCAATACTTTGATCCACTCTCATGCTGTTTCTTTTTTAATTCGTGTACAGTTATTGCTTCAAAATATTTTCATTTACTCCGATTCTCTCCTATGAAGAATGAGTGGGCAGGTCATGGCTTCCCCTTTTCCCGCCATCGTATGTTATTCCCAGAAACTGTCAACAAAGAAACACACACACACACGCACGCGCACACGTAAGGGTGGTATCTTCAACTTTACAGGATTTTAAAAAGCATCCTATCTAGTATTTGCTCCAAATTGTGCACACTCAGAAGCAGCAGACCGCCACTTGAGTACCAGGAAAAGACTTTCAATCACAAGTTTTTAGATGTAACCTCTGTTCCTATTTGTTGAGATTTAGACTCCACGATGCCTTTAACCAGCTAAGAATACAGTGAGTAGGTGAGGGCAAGGCTGTGTCCTCTGAACTCAGAATGTTGAGTGGACACAAAGATTTTTCTACACATACCAGGGACTTGTCTCTGAAAATCATTGAACATACTTGTTATGTACATTGATTGATTTCAGTTCAGTTCAGTCGCTCATTTGTGTCTGACTCTTTGTGACCCCATGGACTACAGCACGCCAGGCCTCCCTGTCCATCACCAACTCCCAGAGTTTATTCAAACTCATGTCCATTGAGTCGGTGATGTCATCCAACCTTCTCTTCCTCTGTCATCCCCTTCTCCTCCAGCCTTCAATCTTTCCTAGCATCAGGGTCTTTTCCAATGAGTCAGCTCTTCTCATCAGGTGGCCTAACTATTGGAGTTTCAGCTTCAGCATCAGTTCTTCCAATGAATATTCAGGACTGATTTCCTTTAGGATGGACTGGCTGGATCTCCTTGCAGTCCAAGGGACTCTCAAGAGTCTTCTCCAACACCACAGTTCAAAAGCATCAATTCTTGGGCACTCAGCTTTCTTCACAGTCCAGTTCTCACATCCAGACATGACTTCTGGAAAAACCATAGCTTTGACTAGATGGACCTTTGTTGGCAAAGTAATGTCTCTGCTTTTTAATATGCTGTCTAGGTTGTTCATAACTGTTCTTCCAAGGAGCAATCATCTTTTAATTTCATGGCTGCAGTCACAATCTGCAGTGAAAATGGAGACCCCCCAAAATAAAATCTGTCAGTGCTTCCACTGTTTCTCCATCTATTTGCCATGAAGTGATGGGACCAGATGCCATGATCTTAGTTTCCTCAGTGTTGAGTTTTAAGTCACCTTTTTCATTCTCTTCTTTCACTTTCATCAAGAGGCTCTTTAGTTCTTCGCTTTCTGCCATAAGGATGGTGTCATCTGCATATCTGAGGTTACTGATATATCTCCCGGCAATCTTGATTCCAGCCTGCGCTTCATCCAGTCCAGAATTTCTCATGATGTACTCTGCATATAAGTTAAATAAGCAGGGTGACAATATGCAGCCTCGATGTGCAGCCTTAATTGATTTAGTCAGCTGATTTTGACAAGAAGTCAAATTACTGACTCACTAGTGGACCCCCTGAGAGGTAGGGAAAATAGGGGAAGGTTGGTTAAAGGATACAAACATTTAGATAGAAGATGACTAAGAGCTGAGGAGCTAATGTGTAGCATGACTGGGGCTGATGACACTATCCTGTGTGTGCTCAGTCATGCCCGACTTTGCTACCCCTTGGACTGTAGCCCACTGGGCTCCTCTGTCCATGGGATGCTCCTGGCAAGAATACTGGAGTGGGCCACCTTTTACTCCTCCAGGGGATCTTCCGGACCCAGGGTTCAAACCCACTTCTCCTGTATCTTCTGCACTGGCAGTCAGATTCGTTACCACTGCAGCACCTGGGAAGCTCTGCTCTACTGTATAACCTTATGTAATTGTATTGAAGTTTTCTAAGAGAATAAAACAATTTTTAACCAAGAAAAAGTGAGAATAAATAATAAATAATATTCTCATATATATATATATATGCTGCTGCTAAGTCGCTTCAGTCGTGTCCGACTCTGTGCGACCCCATAGATGGCAGCCCACCAGGCTCCCCTGTCCCTAGGATTCTCCAGGCAAGAACACTGAAGTGGGTTGCCATGTCCTTCTCCAGTGCATGAAGGTGAAAAGTGAAAGTGAAGTCGCTCAGTCATGTCCGACTCTTCACGACCCCATGGACTGCAGCCTACCAGGCTCCTCCGTCCATGGGATTTTCCAGGCAAGAGCACTGGAGTGGGGTGCCATTGCCTTAATGGACCCTGTAAAATGATTATGAATATTTTAGGTGAAAGATAAAATGGTGGTAGGAAAAATAGGTGGCTTTTCTAATAGATATTAAATTTGACTAGAAAAAATCTTTAGATAACTCAGAGTGTTGGTCTTTCTAATTTTAAGTAAAGGTTTTCCCACTAGAGACTTCCTTAGTGACTCAGATGGTGAAGAGTCTGCCTGCAATGTGGGAGACCCAGGTTCAATCCCGGGGTCAAGAAGATTCCCCTGGAGAAGGGAACGGCAACCCACTCCTTTATGCTTGCCTGGAAAATCCCATGGGCGGAGAAGCCTGGTGGGCCCCCAAAGAGTCGGACACAACTGAGCGTCTCACACACACTTCCCCACCGGAGGCTGACATGGTTGTCTTTACCCTGTCCTGTAGACTCAAGAGGAAAGAAGTAGAGAACTGTTTTGTAGAGAGAACTGGATTCTTCTTCTCAAATAGGTGCTAGGTTGACATGTAATAGGCTTCCGCAGTGGCTCAGACAGTAAAGAATCCGCCTGCCGATGCAGGAGACCTGGGTTTGATCCCTGGGTTGGGAAGATCCCCTGGAGAAAGGAATGGCTACCCACTCCAGTATTCTCGCCTGGAGAACCCCATGGACAGAGGAACTGGTGGGCTGCCTACAGTGCATGGAGTTACAAAGGGTCAGACACGACTGCATGACTAACATACTACTGACATGTAATGATGTCCATGATATCAAGGCAGAGGCAGCAGTAGTATGCTCTCAGGACTGATGGCCTCTCTCCAAGAGAGCAGGGTTTTGGGTCACTCCCTTAATTGACATGCTGAAGTTTTGAAGACGTTACAGAGTTGTGGTTACCAGGAGCAAAGAAGTTGTTAGCATTTGCCAAGAATTAATGCCTAAAAAGTGTGACTGTTCTAGAGGCAGCTTGTTTTAAGAGTATATTTAAAGGAAGTGGAGTCCTGGGCTGTAAAGGTTTGGGGTAAGGAGATTTCAAAACGCTTAGGTAATTCTAATTATGATTTTACTGGCAAGGAAACAATAGCACTCTGTTAGCTTCTGAGAACAGTGGTCTGATCTGAGGTTGATGTTGTATATGGGCACATTCTGTCTGTCTGCACCGTGCTGCTTTGAGGATGTACTTTGGGTTGGAAGGCTCAGTGTCACATTTGATTAGATTTTTATCAGTCACAGATGTGGAGGGTGAGCCTGACTCTGAAAAGCTTTATCCTGTCCATTAGCAGAATTCTAAATGATTTGTCCTGTTTGTCTTCTACCCTGTATAACCTTGGGATTAAAAAAAAACAGTGTGTTCCCATAATTTTTTTTTTCAGGAATGCACGCTGCTGCGTGGCTTTGGCAGCTGTGTGTTGTGGGTGTCCAGGTGTGCAAGAGTGTTCCCATCCTCAGTCTCTTGTTATGAAGAGCTGGTCCTTATCAGTAGTTCCTCCTGCTGGCCTGCCATGAAATGGTGTGATGAGAGCATTTTCGAACTCAGAGCGAAGGGGACGTGGCACCTGCCACATCAAACAAAGACAAACAAGGCAGAGGTCACTTTCCATCTTTTATAGACCTGACCTTTATCGACATCACCTGTGTATCCTGCTGGGTGCACAGGGGTCGTATCTAGAGGCATTCATGGCGTGGGAATATATTCCAAGTATGTGTTTTTAAGGTTATTTCTTCTTCTGTTTCCATGAATAGATATCAGTATTACCTGCAAGTCAAAAAAGACGTGCTTGAAGGGCGGTTGCGGTGTTCGCTGGAACAGGTGATCCGGCTGGCAGGCTTAGCTGTGCAAGGTAAGAGTGGGAACCGGGGTGTGACAATCCAGCTCGTCTTGAATGCTGGCACCGCTAGGCTCTCGGAGGGAAAAGTTAAATTTACTTAAATGATCCCTTCGTAACTCTTTTTACATTTTGAGGTATCTTACATTAAAAGTGCAGAGGTAGTGACGTTTGGTGGCAGGATGGTGGATTCCTCAGAGCTGTTCGCAAATTGCTCAAGCTTGTATAATTTTTGTTTTATTTGAAGAAATAGCAGCTTTCATCCTGCCTCTAATTAAAGCTCCATTGCAGGGTTTGCAGACCATTTTCTTAGAATTTTTCCACTGCCCCGTGTGGTCATATTTTGTGGCTTGAGGTTATGACTGTGTGGCTTTCACATCAGTTTCAAGTGTGAGAGCTTAAGACATTATAGTGCACTTTATTCTGACAGTTAAAGAGAGACATTTAAAATGCAGTGTTGTAATGTGAGACAGCTAATGTGTGTTAGAGTCAATTTATCTTTCAACCTACCCTACTTACATCGATCTAGATCAATCAGACAGCTGTTTTTGTTTTTTTTTTTAATCTTCTGTAAATTTTTACACCTATTTGTGTGGCACACTGTGTAATCTTTTATGTATATTTATACATTTTTCTTTATCGACTGGTAGCTTCATTGTCTTTAGTCATGTTAAAAAGAAGAAACGACAAGTTTCTTTTTAAAAAGAAACATGCTTCCCTTGCAGTAGCCACTTTCCTTAAAATCAGATACCATCCAAATAGACGCCTGTCAGCTGCAGAGTCCTTGCTGTGTGGGATGTTATTTTAGAAGCTGTGAACTGAACTTCTCATCCCAAACTCTGCACTGAAGTTAAACTTTTTGGATTTAAAATGCCTAAAGGGGCAGCCTTTCCTTGATAACTTGCATTCCTGGGATATTAATGGATTAGCAGTTTGGGTTGGCCGTATGATACTTAATAGTTAGCTTCTTCCTGTGGATTGGAAGTCTGAAAAATACGTTGTATCTCATCTGTTCACCTAAAGACTGGAAAGGGAAGGAGTGATCCCCAGACTGCATAACAGAACCATCAGTGGTTATAATTGAAAAATCAAACAGTGGAGAAGATACCCTTAATGGGGAGATGAAAAGAAAGATCTGGTGGGCCCCTCATCTTCCAATTGGGTCTTTCTCCTTTAAGTGCTTCCTTTTCTTCTTCTTCTTCTTTAACACTCTTTTTTCCCCCCTCTCACTCTTCCATCATTGGGCTCATTACAAGCATCCTGGATATTGGAGGACCTCAGTGATCACTTTTAGGCTGAAGGAAGTTGGTGAACTTACTCTGGGGTCCTTTTGCTTGGATTCTTGAAGTTCGCTATTCAATCTGATGAAATCCTTCCTCTAGCTATAATATTTGTAGAATATTTTTTCTGAGAACTTTCATTGGGCAGTTAGAAAGTCACATCAACAGAGATATAAGCTGTGACAAGTATGATAACAGATGACTGACCTTGGAAATAGGCAGAGCTGTTGGTCTTTGGTATTTCCAAATGCCTCACCTCAGCGATACGTGAACCATGAACTTCCAGATGTTCAAGCTGGTTTTAGAAAAGGCAGAGGAACCAGAGATCAAATTGCCAACATCTGCTGGATCATGAAAAAAGCAAGAGAGTTCCAGAAAAACATCTATTTCTGCTTTATTGGCTATGCCAAAGCCTTTGACTGTATGGATCACAGTAAACTGTGGAAAATTCTGAAAGAGATGGGAATACCAGACCACCTGACCTGCCTCTTGAGAAATCTGTATGCAGGTCAGTAAGCAATAGTTCGAACTAGATATGGAACAACAGACTTTCCAAATAGGAAAAGGAGTACGTCAAGGCTGTATATTATCACCCTGCTTATTTAACTTCTATGCAGAGTACATCATGAGAAATGCTGGGCTGGAAGAAACACAACTGGAATCAAGATTGCTGGGAGAAATATCAATAACCTCAGATATGCAGATGATACCACCCTTATGGCAGAAAGTGAAGAGGAACTAAAAAGCCTCTTGATGAAAGGGAAAGAGGAGAGTGAAAAAGTTGGCTTAAAGCTCAACATTCAGAAAACAAAGATCATGGCATCTGGTCCCATCACTTCATGAGAAATAGATGGGGAAACAGTGGAAACAGTATCAGACTTTATTTTGGGGGGCTCCAAAATCACTGCAGATGGTGATTGTGACCATGAAATGAAAAGACACTTACTCCTTGGAAGGAAAGTTACGACCAACCTAGATAGCATATTCAAAAGCAGAGGCGTTACTTTGCCACAAAGGTCCATCTAGTAGTCATGTATGGATGTGAGAGTTGGACTGTGAAGAACGCTGAGCGCCGAAGAATTGATGCTTTTGAATTGTGGAGTTGGAGAAGACTCTTGAGAGTCCCTTGGACTGCAAGAGGATCCAACCAGTCCATTCTGAAGGAGATCAACCCTGGGATTTCTTTGGAAGGACTGATGCTGAAGCTGAAACTCCAGTACTTTGGCCACCTCATGCGAAGAGCTGACTCATTGGAAAAGACTCTGATGCTGGGAGGGANGGATGAGGTGGCTGGATGGCATCACCACCTCAATGGACATGAGTTTGAGTGAACTCCGGGAGTTGGTGATGGACAGGGAGGCCTGGCCTGCTGCAATTCATGGGGTTGCAAAGAGTCGGACACAACTGAGCGACTGAACTGGACTGAACACCTTATAATTACTTGTAGGAATTTACACATACTTGTATGTGCAACCTTGCCTTCTTGGTAACGTCTTTACTCTGGCCTTCTGTGTGGATCCCTTATTCTTGGTACCTTAAAGATGTCTGGATCCATTTCTACCTGAAAGTGAACATTTAACATGAAATTTAAATATCATACTGTTTTGATTTTTTTGTCGTTGTTGAGAGCAAGTAGGATAAGATGCAAGACATTTATTGATTTACGATAGAGGTTCTCTGTATTCATTTTACGTGTGTTCAGACTTAAAATTGTGAGATGAAAACAGGACAAAATGGAATTCGGGGCATCTTGTAACACATGGAGTTGTTTAGGAGGTGTAAAAATTTGCAGCGTTGCTTGCCAAGGGTGATTTACAGTGGGAATTTCCAGCTGCAAATATATGAAGAGATGCAGATGGGTTTGGCTCTTCAGTTCTCGAAATTAACCTTGTGTTAAAAAGTCCCCTTGGCAGATAGTCTAAAGATCTGTGTTGGCACATATTTCATAAAAGATAAATATAGTTTTGTTTTAAACTCTTAAAATAGGTTAGGAATCACTTTCAAATGTCTCTATTCTTTCTAGAAAATGTGTTGCCGTGCTTGCCTGCTGATATTTACATTATTGCTATGTAAAAGTGGTAGTAATAGCAAACCCATCTTGGCACTGTTTGTATTTAATCCTAGTGCAGAAATAGGATGAGGTGAGAAGAGTAAATATGGTAACAAGTTTACCCTATTTTATCCCATCTTTAATGTCATATAATAAAGACTACCCTCCCCCTTTTCTTTTCAGCTGATTTTGGAGATTATAATCAGTTTGATTCTCAAGATTTCCTCAGAGAATATGTACTATTTCCTATGGTAAGTGTATCTTCCTTTTTCTTAATTCATGTTCTATCTTCTTTGGATATTTAACTCTTTCATTTGAAGATCTCAGAGGAATTTACACATGTATTCCCTGAGAAGAATGTCCCTGCATTTATGGAGATAAGTTTTATAAGACCCTGAGAAAAGTAAAGATGCCTTTTCTTACCTCTTAAGAACCCTTCCCTGCCTCGTACCCTAGCCTTGAGTGCTGAGCACTCTCTTCCTTTTTTTTTTTAATATTTGTTGTTACTTGGCTGTACCAGGTCTTAGTTGCGGCATGTGAACTCTTGTTGTGGCCTGTGGTGTCTAGTTTCCTGACCAGGAATCGAACCCAGGCCCCCTGCACTGGGAGCTCAGAGTCTTAGCCACTGGAGCCCCAGGAAAGTCCCTCTCTTTCCTTCTGAGCCTCTCAGCTTGGTCCCACTCCAGAGCCTTTGTCCTGTCCGTCCTCTGTCTGGAATGCTCGGCCCCAGGTCCTCCTGTGACTGCTTGTTCAGATCTTGATTCAAATACTGCCTCCTTGTCCTTGACTGCCTGTGGGATGCACTCCAACCATCCAGCACTTCCTGCTAAATCCCTTTTTATATGCATACTTTAGAGCTCTTTCAGGATCCAAAGGTGTTCCTTCTTTCCTTCATTTTTATTGTCAGCTGAAATGTCTTCCCCATGGTGCTTAATCAGGGAGCTTCTCTGTCTTGTCCATGGTTGTCTGGTACATAATTTTGTGCTCACGTGGGTTTGTTGAATGAGTCTATGAAGTAAAATGTCCATTCTAGGGTTAAATTAGGGATGAGGCTAGGTTTTGATTCTTGGGAAAGTTTTGGTAGCTTTGGAGTAATTGAGAAGAGTTTTCATCAGGAAAGATAAAATATTTGAAAAGCCATCCTAGGGAAAAGCCATGCCCACTCCAACATTCAGCTCTGATTTTATAAATCGTGATCATTCACCACTTTGTGTGTGTGTGCATGCGCAAAGCACTGACCTGGGTTTGCAAAATCTGAATGCAAATCCAAGTGTGATAAATAGGATCAGGATTTTATGCAGGGGGAGGTTACCTATGTTTTGGGCTTGAGGGACTAATGGTGTGTGAATCTTAAATGATGAGCAGCAATGTGGCAGGTGTGGTCAGGGGGAGCAAGGGATGCTCTAGACAGAGGGAGGAGGAGCAGAGGTGAGGTGGCAGGCATGACTGGATAGGAGTCAGCTGGCCATCCTGATGGCCACTCAGGGGAGCAGCGGTAGAGAAACCAGCAACAGCTGACGGGTTCAAATGCATGGGCTCCATCCAGGGGTTCACAGACCCCACACTTTGAGAACTGCTGGATTACAGCAATGAGACTTTGCAGGAGGATGCCGGATGAGTGTTCTCGGCATGACATAGGAATTAGGTGTTGGTCCGTGTAGCTCAGATGGTAAAGAATCTGCCTGCAATGCAGGAGACCTAGGTTCAATTCCCAGGTCGGGGAAGATCCCCTGGAGAAGGGAAAGGCTACCCACTCCAGTGTTCTTGCCTGGAGAATCCCACGGACAGAGGAGCCTGGTACAGTCCACAGGGTTGCGAAAGGCTGGACACGACTGAGCAACTCTCACTACTACACAATACGATAGAAACAAAAAAAGCAACATGAGATGTTTTGGAAGTGCAGTGGGCAGAGCTTGGCATCTAACCTACTGTGGCCTCTGAGACAGAACTGAGTGTCTGGATACAAAGGTATTAAGTTTTAAGAGGCTAGAAATTATCTGTGTCAGTGCATGAGAGGAATCTAAATTAGTCCCAAGTTAAAAGCTTCTTAAAAATTTTTTAAAGAATTCTTAAAGGTTAGTTTCAGTTTACAATTATTACAAAATCTTGGCTGTGTTCCCCATATTGTACAATACATTCTTGAGCCTGTCTTTTGTCCAGTAATCTGTACCTCCCGCTCCTCCACCCCCGTGTTCCTCTTCCCTCCCTCGACTATCACCACTGGCTTGTTCTCTGTGTCTGTGAGTCTGATTCCTTTTGTTATATTCAGTTCAGTTCAGTCACTCAGTCGTGTCTGACTCTTTGCGACCCCATGAATCGCAGCACGCCAGGCCTCCCTGTCCATCACCAACTCCCAGAGTTCACTCAGACTCACGTCCGTCGAGTCCATGATGCCATCCAACCATCTCATCCTCTGTCGTCCCCTTCTCCTCCAGCCCCCAATCCCTCCCAGCATCAGAGTCTTTTCCAGTGAGTCAACTTTTCGCATGAGGTGGCCAAAGTACTGGAGTTTCAGCTTCAGCATCATTCCTTCCAAAGAAATCCCAGGGTTGATCTCCTTCAGAATGGACTGGTTGGATCTCCTTGCAGTCCAAGGGACTCTCAAGAGTCTTCTCCAACACCATAGTTCGAAAGCATCAATTCTTCAGCGCTCAGCTTTCTTCACAGTCCAACTCTCACATCCATACATGACTACTGGAAAAACCTTAGCCTTGACTAGACGGACCTTAGTTGGCAAAGCAATGTCTCTGCTTTTGAATATTCAGTACTTTGTCATATTTTTTTAGATTCTATATATAAGTGAATATCATACAGTATTTGTCTTTCTCTGTCTGACATGTTTCACTCAGTATAATACTCTCCAAAGCCATCTACATTGCTGCACATGGCAAAATTTTGTTCTTTTTATGTCTGTGTTACCTGTTTCATTGTGTGTGTGTGTGTGTATGTGTGCACGTGCACATGTGCTTGGCACGTCTTCTTTATCCATTCATCTGCTGATGGACGTGTGTGTGTGTGTGTGTGTGTGCGTGCGTGCGTGCGTGCGTGCGCTTGCCACATCTTCTCTATCCGTTCATCTGCTGATGGACGTGTGTGTGTGTGTGTGTGTGTGTGTGTGCGCGCGCGCGCGCGTGCATGGGTTCATCTGCCACATCTTCTCTATCCATTCATGTGTTGATGGACGTGTGTGTGTGTGCGTGCGCGTGCGTGCGCTTGCCGCATCTTCTCTATCCATTTATCTGCTGATGGACGTGTGTGTGTGCGCGCATGCGCTTGTCACATCTTCTCCATCCATTCATCTGCTGATGGGCGTCTAGGTTGTTTCTGTAGTTTGTCAGGGGCTTCTTCCCTGGTGGCTCAGGCACTAAAGAATCCACCTGTAAAGCGGGAGACCTGGGTTCGATCCCTGGGTTGGGAAGATCCCCTGGAGAAGGGCACAGCAAGCCACTCCAGTATTCTTACCTGGAGAATCCTCATGGATGGAGGAGCCGCGGTGAGTCCATGGCAAAGGGCCGAACATGACTGAGTGGCTGAGCAGAACACACAGTTTGTCAGCTGTGAATGTTACTGCTGTGGACTTTCCAGTGCATGTATCTTTTAGAATTAGTGTTTATGCTTTTTCCAAGTATATACCCAGGAGTGGAATGGCTGGGTCATGTGGTGGTTTTATTTTTAATTTCTTGAGGAAGCTCTACACCGTTTCCTGCAGTGGCTACAGAAGTTTGCATTCCTACCTGCAGTGTACAAGGGTTCCCTATTCTCTAAATTCATCTGAACCTTACTTAACCTTATTCTTCTAAATTAGGGAAATACTGCAAGATCTCTAACTTTTTATGAGTAGCTCTGTCTTTAGTCTTATTCCAAGATAAGAGCAGTATTATCTGCTGGACCTGCTGTTTTTGGTACCTTATTAATTCCACTGATTAAATCAACCTCTGTTCAAAGAGATTTTCAGATTACTTAGCAGAGAAGTTCTGCATGGGACTTGGTGTCCATGTCTCTGACATCTCAGAAGTTCACCTCAAAAGTCAAGATATTTTCCTGTGTGTGTGGTGGAAGGAAAAATGAAGCTCCTTCCTCAGAATTTTAGAGAGTGCATGGTTGTGTCAAATGAAGGTGATGAACTTGACCATTTTCTACAATTTCTTTCCTTTTTCTTTACCTTTCTCTCATTAAAGGTCTCTGCCACATAGCCTTTAGGCAGAGACCAGGAGAATATTCAGACTTGATTTCCAGCATGAGATGTGTGCATTTGTGGATGGTAAAATGCTTTGACAGGTTTAAGTGCTGTGAAGCAATAAAGGAGTTATTTTGTACATATCATATCTTTTTTCAGAATAAAACCTGTCTCCACTGGTCTCTAAGCAAATTGGATATTAAAATAGCCCAGACCTCATTCAGTTTCATTATGGACAGACAGATATTGGTGGTGGTGTTCTTGGATCTAAAACTTCCCCTTTTGGGATAGTAGCTACTAGTGATGGGTGCCTATTTACCGTCAGATTGAAATGAATTAACCTTAAATAAAATTTTAAATTTAGTTCCTCAGTTGCATAAGATACATTTAAAAACATGCTCAATAGCCACCTGTGGCTCGTGGCTACTGTCTGGAAGGCTTGGATGTAGAACATTTCCATTGTTCCAGAAAGTCCTGTTGGGCACTGTTGAGGATGAAGTGGCAGAAGCTGACGTCGGCCTGTATGTCTGAGTCGTGAATATTCCTTGGCTTTTGTCATCAGTCATGTATCTTCTAGGGCTTCCCTGGTAGCTCAGCTGGGAAAGAATCTGCCTGCAATGCAGGAGACCCTGGTTCAATTCCTGGGTCAGGAAGATCCCCTGGAGAAGGGATAGGCTACCCACTGTAGTATTCTTGGGTTTCCCTGGTGGCTCAGAGGGTAAAGAATCCACTTGCAGTGTGGGAGATCTGGGTTCAGCCCCTGGGCTGGGAAGATCCCGTGGAGGGAGGGCATGGCAACCCACTCCAGTAACTGTGTCTGGAAAATCCCATGGACAGAGAAGCCTGGTGGGCTACAGTCCCCGGGATGGCAAAGAGTCAGACACAACTGAGCAACCAAGCACAGCACAGAGCGTATCTTTCCTTCCACCCCACCCCCACCCCTGCCGTATTCTGGATGCACTGTGGCCTGTGGTCAGGCGGTTTAGAGTATAGGGGTTAAGTGTTCTGTGCCTGCACCCTGGCTGTGCCATTTACTGGCTGGATGAACTTGGGCATGTTATTTAGCCAAAGACTCCATTTTCTCATGTAAAACTGCGGATGACAAGCCTGATCTGATTGTGAGGATAAAAGGAGAGAATGCATGATGGGAAGTGCTTAATCTGGCCCAAGGTAAATTCTCAGTAAGTGTTTATTCAGCCATCACTGTCGTCATTCATGTTATCATCATCAGCGTATTTTTCTGTCTCAGGCGAGCACAGGATGCTGAAGTGTGTGCTTTCTAGGCATGAATACTCTATGCTGTTTGAAATGTGAGCAGAGGACAGGCAGAGGGTATCAGGGATCACTCAGCAGCTTTGTGTAGTTCAGACTCTATTCAGTACTCTGTAATGGCCTATGTGGGAAAAGAATGTAAAAATGAGTGGATATATGTATATATGCAATGCCGGGGACCCAGGTTCGATCCCGGGGTGGAGAAGATCCCCTGGAGAAGGAAATGGCAACCCACCCCAGTACTCTTGCCTGGAAGATCCCATGGATGGAGGAGCCTGGTAGGCCACAGTCCACGGGGTTGCAAGGCACTGGACAGGATTTGGTGACTAAACCACAAACCAATATGTATATGTATAACTGATTCACTTTGCTATACAGCTGAAACTAACACAACATTATAAATCAACTATAAACCAATAAAATTTTTAGAAAAACCTAAAACAAAATCAAGACAATCTCATTTGGCAATGTGAAACTGACATGTTGTGTATTTGGTTCAGCTCACTCGATACTTATTGGTCACCTACTGTATGCAGAGAGTTTGTAAGCAGGTATCATTCAGAGCCCTGAGATGGGTCATGGAGGTGATGTGGAGGCTTGCAGCTTGCTGAACTTAAGTCTCCGTCATTTCTAACAGGAGGGAGACAAGGATAAAGGGTAAGATGACTGTCCAAACAACTGTGTAAGAAAGACAGGGCTTCCCAGGTGACACAGTGGTAAAGAATCCACCTACCTATCAGGAGATATGAGGTCAATCTCTGAGTTGGAAAGATCCCCTGGAGAAGGAAATGGCAACCCACTCCAGTATTCTTGCCTGGGAAACCCCATGGACAGAGGAGCCTGGCGGGCTGCAGTCCGTGGAGTTGCAAAGAGCTGAACACGAATGAGTGACTAAACAGCAGCAATAACAAAATGTAAGGAAGACAGTAGGCAGATTCTGGTAAGGACTACGGGAGAGACACACAGGGCCGAAGATGTAGCTCCAGAATGGGAAAGGCTTCTGTTCTGCCGGGGCGAACATGGAAGCCTTGTCCCGGGAATGGTAGGTGTGATGGACCTCAAAGACGTCGGGGTGAGATGTGAAAGCGGTTTGTGTTGGGAATAGTTGGCCTGAGGTTACAAACTCTCGGGAGAAGAGGTCTGAAGGGACGTCTGGGTCGCCCTGAAGCGCGGCCTGAATGCCAGGCCCAGGTGGTGACCTGATTGAGCAGGTGGTGGGGAGCCATGGCAGGTCGAACATTTTCTGCTGGGTTCCACTAGTGCTTTCAAAGGCAAGAATGCATTCCTTTGGTGGGGGAGGGAACTGGGGATGAATGGCTGTGTTTGATCTCATAAAGCCACTGAAATTTGTCAAATGGCATTTCTACGGCTGAGCAAAAGAACAAAGTTAAGTACACAGGGCGCTCCCCAGGTGTGTGGCTGTGTGCAGGCTCGCTCCCTGCCATTTTTCATCCCAGCTCGGCCGCTCTAGCCCGGCCCAGTGGCGGGGCCGCATGTCTCAGGGAGGCCTGGACGCAGATGGAGCTGGTAGGGTTGAGTACAATAGTAGAGGGTCCCTTTGGACTCTTTCTTCTTTCAGAGAATCGGAGGCAGAGGTTTACTAGAGCACTCTTTGATCTTCACTTAGCTTTATTTCATCCTATTGTGCCACGCCTTTTACTGGCTTTTCAAAATTAATATCGAGTTATCCCTGGTCCTCGGTAGCCAGATGTATACCCAGAGCCAGCTTTCTAAGCCACGTAGCATCTTTGTGATCCCACAGCGTAAAACTGAAAACGTCAAGCTTTATTTCCTAACATGGACTTGAGTTGCTTCAAGTGGGTGGCTAAACAGACAACAGCAAATGAGACAGCTCACCTGTGAAAAATAAAAGCTGCCAGTAATTCCCTCAGTCTTCTCTAAGGTGTCTCAGGACCATCTGCAAAGCTCTAAGAATTTCCAATATAGAGCTATGCTAGCGTTTTCCAACTTTAAAAATATTCTGATTTTTTTTTTTTTTTACAATTTCATCATTTGAGATGGGATGTTTCTTACAGTTTTGAGATGTACCTTCTTGGGGATAGTGTTTCATGAAAAGTGGTTGAATTGGACGTAATCTTTATGTACATGATATTTTACAAACAAGGGAATGAGGCATTTTGGATGGTTTGATAGCATCAGCCCTCACCGCCTCATGCCCCGCCCCCACCCCCAAGTGGCTGTGATGAGCCTCGGAGGGCCTCCCCGGGACACACAGCTCACACAGCCCTCCACTGGGGCTCAGAGGAGGACAGAACTTTCCAGGCTGCTGCCTAGGAAGGACAGAGACAGTGGGGTTCCTGGCTGGAGCCACCCACAGGATAAGCTTTAGAATCACCATGCCTGTCAGTATCTCCCTGTCTTGGATTTATTCCTCCAGACTCCATCTCACTTTCCCAGTAGGTGTTTAACAAGCTCTGTAAATACTCACACTGTCCTAGAAGGGGGGTTGAGAAGCCCTGTGTCCAGTTGACTCTACTCCCAAGGGAGCTGGCGCAACACTGGTCCAGGGGCCTGGGGTTTATCTGGTCGAGACGCCAGCTGGTTAGCTCCCCAGCTGTTATCTTCCGGAGCTCCCTTGAGATAGTTTAGCTGTCCTGGCCTCTTTTGCTCCCAAGGCCCTGCCAAGTAGCCTCTGAATGAGCCTGCTTTGCCTAAAGTGGCTCTGAATTAGTTTGCTGGGATTGGGCCAGTGGATAAGAAGGTCAGGCACTGTCCCTTCCTGGGCTCAACTTTTGAGGGGATGATGACCTGGAAACTCATTTACCTGTGTATCCTCACATTTCTGTTAAAAATGTGTAGGCACTTACAAAGCATTTTTTTTTTTTTGCCATGCCAGGTGCCATGTAGGATCTTAGTTCCCCAAGTAGGGGTCAGACCCGCGCCCCCTGCATTGGGAGTGTGGAGTCCGAACCATTGGACTACCAGGCAACTTACAAAGCATTTTAAATAAAAGTCTGAGAGGCAGGCAGATAGGGAAGAAGAAGCAAAATGAAAAAGAGCTATTCTTAGGCCCTCCAGAGTTTAAGTGGCAACCCCAAATATGCCTTGGAGTAGCCTAAGTTATAATGCAGAGCCCTGTTACAAAAATGAACACGAACCTCTGTTCTAAAAATGACAACCTTTAATTCAAAGGAATAAAAGGAGCAAAACAGAAAGAGAGACATAGACGTAGAGAACACGTATTTGGACGCCAAGCAGGGAGAAGGGCATGGGGTGAATTGGGAGATTGGGCTTGACTTGTACACACTACAGTGTGTAAAGCAGATAACTGGCGAGAACCTGCTGCGCAGCGCAGAGGCCTCTGCTCATGCTCAGTGGTGACCTCAGTGGGATGAAAATCCAAACAAGAGCGGGTATCTGTATGCTGCTGCTAAGTCGCTTCAGTTGTGTCCAATTCTGTGCAACCCCATAGACCACCAGTCCCCCTGGGGTTCTCCAAGCAAGAACACTGGAGTGGGTTGCCATTTCCTCCTCCAGTGCGTGAAAGTGAAGATGCTCAGTCGTGTCCAGCTCGTAGCCACCCCATGCACTGCAGCCTACCAGGCTCCTCCGTCCATAGGATTATCCAGGCAAGAGTACTGGAGTGGGGTGCCATCGCCTTCTCCAGGGTATCTGTATACATAAAGCTGATTTGGGTTTCCATAGTAGCTCAGATGGTAAAGAATCCGCTTGCAATGCAGGAGACCCAGGTTCGATCCCTGGGTTGGGAAGATCCCCTGGAGAAGGGAATGGCTACCCACTCCAGTATTCTTGCCTGGGAAACTCTGTGGACAGAGGAGCCTGGCAGGCTATAGTCCATGGACCACCAAGAATCAGACACAACTGAGCGACTACCACTTTAACACTTTAAAGCTGATCTGCTTTGCTGTCCAGTAGAAGCTAACACAACATTGTAAGGCCACTCTGCTCCAGTAAAAAGTTAACTTTAAAAGAAAAAGGAATTGCAGAGGAGTAAAGGGAGGTTGAGGAAGTGAGGCGGGTCAGGGACATCTTTTAGAAAAAAGGAGCGTGTTCAAGGCTTACGAGCAAAATCACAAGGGACCTGAACTGCTTTCCATTTTGACAGGACTTGGCCCTGGAAGAAGCTGTTCTGGAGGAACTGACGCAGAAGGTGGCCCAGGAGCGCAAAGCCCACAGGTGAGGCGGGGCTGCCCGCTGGCCTGCCTGAGACAGGAGGTAGTGGCCCCCAGCCCGCAGCCTGCAGCTCGAGTCCCCGCAGTTCTATTCCTTTTAGCAAGAGACTCAGCTCTGTCCTGAGAGTGCATGCAGATTGGAAAACTGTGCTCCCTGCCCCTACTCCCCTTTCTTTTTTTTTCTCTTCCTTTTGTTTTTCTTTCTCCCCGACCCCCCGCCATCCCCCCTTTCCCCTGTTCTTTGACACCGGTAGACCCACACTGATGTGGAGCTGTTGGCCAGAGGAATTCCTCTCTGTGACCTTCCTAAATCTCTGCTGCCGGACTTGGAAGCCTGGGGCTGCTTGTGCTGAGTGTAGACCTCAAGAGCTACTTTGGGTGGGAAAGTCAAGGTCAGGGAGAAAAATGGTGAGATTCAGATTGTCACTGAGAGCTTGCTCAGAGCTGCTTGGAGCTCTTTGGGATGAATAGAAAATAAACAGCTTCCCTTCCAACTAAACCACCACCACTTCCAACCTCAGAGGATGTGTGCAGCGGTCCTGGACTCTCTTAACTTCGTTACTTGGCTCCCAAATTGTCATCCTCATAATCTTTTTCCTTTCTCCTTTTTTCCTTCTTTTTTTCTTAACAGTGGAGATTTTTTTCCCAGGTTGGAGAAAAAAATTTTTTTTCAACCCCCCCAATGGTCATCATTATTCACCAGGACTTCTGGATAATCCGTGTTCATAGGGCTGGGGCTCTCAATTAAATGCTTTGCCTTCCTCTTATTATTCCCTGTTGAGTGAAAGATTACTGGGGGAAATGTTAATGAATTACTTAGCAATGCACCGTGCCCACAGTTGGGTGATGATGGCTTTTCTCAGAACTAAAGCCACAGTCGTGGAATTTGCCACCAGGAGGGTCGGGCCTTCCACTGATTTTATTGCCCTTAACCGTTTCCTCCTCTGATGCTCTTTTGGGTTTAGTGGAATCCTGCCAGCAGAAGCCGAGCTTATGTACATCAACGAGGTGGAACGTTTGGATGGATTTGGACAGGAGATCTTCCCTGTGAAGGTAGCATTCCCTGTCCTTGCTTCAGCTGTCTCAGAACAGCACAGGCATTTGGAAAACCAGTGTTGCTTGAGAGCAGAGAACCAGAAGGCTTGGCTTTCTCATTTCTATGTGGCATTAGTTAGCAAGTCCAATATACTTTAGTGAAAGCAAAACCCTTTTCTGTTAATGGAGAGATTTTGGAGCTTTCCACAGTTCTCAGCAGACTATCTCAATTGTAAGACAGCGTTCTGAGTGAGGACCAACACCAGCCCATCTGGCGCCGAGAAGTGTCAAGGTCACAGCCCACCTTACAGCGAGATACCTGGCAAACGGCGCGTGTGCCTCAGTACAGATCCTCCCTGGCAGTTTTCCTGCCCAGCCTTTTCTTTTCTCTTCTTGGGGCTGATGCAATGGTAACTGTGAGGAAGAATGAAACATTTCCTGGATACAATCATACTTTATTTCTCTGGCTCTAGAGGGCCTCTGTTGTGGATTTCCAGCCCCTTTGGTGTTTTCTGGAAAGTATGGCTAGAAAATGGTTAGAAGCACATCCCACCCTTTGCAGCAGATTCACCCCCTGAAGTGAGGGTGTGGTTGTGGGGTCATGGTGCAAGGTCGTCTATAGAGCGGAGTCCATCATCCAAACTCATTTTCCTCTCTCTGCTGACCCACTTTACCAAAGACGGAGTTTTATTAGAAACCTAAAGCAACTGGCACATTTCAGCAATTTGGGAGACGCCTGCAATTTCAGCGTAAACATTTCACTCCAAACTGGCTCCACTGGCTGTTTTATAAGTGTTCTGTTCCCCCTCCGTTGCACGTTTGCAATTTGCCTTAATGAGAACTGCCCATGTGTATCAAGTAGAATCGAGCAGGGTGGCCGCAGCTTGCAAAAAAGGCTAAATGACTCTTTTTTAGATTTGTTTAATTTTCTTTTGCTTCTCTAATAGCTGCCCTTCATAGGGTTGTAATCCATTTTCCTTGCAATAATGCCTTATGAAGCCATCTGCATCCCACTTACATTTTAGCAGCCCATATATAGTCATGATATTTTGGAAAATCAGAGTAAACTTTTCTCCACTTCTAGAAAACCGACTTCTCGGGCCCTGGAAGTTGGAGGTTTGGTCGTGGGGGTCATTTGCTTGTGTGGTTTTTAGTCATTCTGAACTGTGGGAAACAGAGGCAGTGGAGACGGCGTTGAAATCCACTGTGCTGGGTTCGGATGCATTTTTGAGTCTGTCCTTTAGTGGGAAAAGTACAGGGAGCTAACAGAGCTATTCCGAGTGGGCAGACAGGCTCGGCTGACTCACGGCCCGTGGGCGTAACTCCGCTGGGCTGCTACTTTTTTCCTCCCCCTCCGCATATCTGTTCATGACTCAGGTGACCACCTACAGACCGCATGATTCCTGGTGGCCCAAGGATGAGAGGCGGGGCAGTGGTACCCATGGGGGCTGTGATGGAGCCGGCTGTAAGTGAAAAAGCACCAAGGGCAGCCTGCCCGTGGTGACAGAGTCCCTCTGGGCTGGTTGGGTCCTTCTTGACCAAGGAAGGTTTCAAACATATGTTACGGATGTGTCCCAGGGACGACCATTTAAGTTTAGTGTGGGTATTTCCCCCCCCCCCCATGAGTGATTTCTCAAAAAATTTTTCAAGATTGGGGAGCAGGAATAGCAGTGCCTTTCCTGATAGGTCCTCCCTTGCCCTCCACAAACACGGGGTGTCCGCAGCCTCCGTGGGCTCCTGTACTGTCGGAGCAGGTGGGCATGGGGGGAGCGAGCTTCTGGAATGGGTCACACGGGGTCTGGAGCCTCAACCCTAGCTGCGTGTGCTGTTCTAACAGGGGTCTGATCCGTGTTTTTTCCATTGTCCCACGCTGGTGGCCTTCTCCTCCCGTGTCCCCATCCATCCCCCTCGACCCCTGCACCCACCTCCTGGCTGCGTCCCCAGGGAAGTCTTTCCACAGAATTTTCCTTTTTCTTCCCATCTCTACTTTGCCCGTCTTCTTTTCCCACATAGATTCTTCTTTTTTTTTTTATCGTGTAACTTACCTTTTAACCCCTTGTAATTACTGAGGCCCTCTCCCTACTCCCTAGTTCTTTCTTGCTCAGCTTTTGCCATCAGCAGTTGTCTTTCCCTTTCTCTCTCTCTCTGTGAGAAGATTCCTATGTTAATGGAAAGTTTTGGGGAGGTGGGTTGAGAAGAGGTCTTGAGAAGGAGGTCTTTGTGTCTTAAATGGGTATTCAGAGGAAGGTAGGGGTCTATCTTTTCTTTCTTGGGCTGAGTTGGGCATGTCTCTCCCCTCACTCCACAAAAAGGACGCCTCCCAAGTTAAAGCAGGGGGCTGGGTGACAGTTTGCTCACTGGATGCTGAGTCCTGCTCCCGCTCTGCTCTCAAGAACACTGGAAGCTGGGTTATGCTTTCCCAGGCAGGAGGTTGGAGGCACCTGAGTGGACCAAGAGACGGGACTGAAGACAAGACCCCTGGCCTTTCCCAGACAGGGCCCAGCAGATTGCCCAGCAGTGAAGCTTACAGTCCTGTGCTCACAAAGGTCCCAGGCAGTGTTTAGCCTCCCGCTCCCGAATGGGAATACATACCCAGCCATACACCCCCCAGGGTTGCCCCAGTAGGAATAATAGAGGTCAAAGAGGCAGAGATTCTGCAGGGTGAAGGATTCCCCCATCCCTCACATTGTACGCTTCAGGGATTTTACATATATATGTATAGGTATTTATAGATATATTATATATTACCTCATTGAAGGAATAGATTGATTTTAAAAGAGAACATTCAGAAAATAAAAACTCTCAGAAATTTACAATACGATATCGGAATGGTAAACTTAATGGCCAGGTTAGAAGAGAAAGAAAAGTCTCACCCCCAAACCCGAAGTCATAGAACGTGGGCAGCAGGAGATAAAATTGGGGCCAGCCCAGATGTTCAGCATCTGAATAATGGGAGTTCTGAAAAGAGTGAACGGGGGAAACAGAAGGTAGTAATTTGAAAAAATATCCAGAACTGAGGAACACGAGGTTCTAAATTGGAAGGCCAAGCATGGTGAATGCAAGTAGACACACTCTAGGGCTTTAAGTGGTAGAAGTGGATGCCTTTAAAGGAGAGGAAATGGTGGGGCTGGGTCTGCTGCTGGCTGCTTTAAACAAAATCTAAAGAATATTTGATTGCTCAAATTATGTGCCTGTGTAATTGCACATATACAGTATGCATATATAATCAAAATGTATGCACATGTAATCTCGATTTTAAACAAACCACAAAAACTAGGGTTAAAAAAGATATCAATAGATGCGCATGAAAGAGATCTTAACTGCCAGCCAATCTGAGAAAAATCCTAAAATTCTTTCTTAAACAGGAAATGTGACAAATTGAGATAAAAGAAGAAAACATATCTGTGTAGCCTCTTAGGAGGTGCTGCCTTCAGATGGCCTTGTTGCCCCCATGCCGTCTGTGATTCGTTCCCCATGTGGGCGAGAAACGGGGTGTGGCCCCCAAGGGGAGGCTGCCCGGCTGCTGGGATGCTTTTCATCCCGACGATCTCTTGTTGATCTTGTGCAGGACAATCATGGAAACAGTGTGCACCTGGGCATTTTCTTCATGGGGATTTTCGTGAGGAACAGAATTGGAAGACAAGCAGTGATCTACAGGTAGTCTGATTTGTCTCCTTTCTCCTTTTTCTCCTGGAGGTGCTCTCGCAAACCGCATGGAGTATGAAAGTTATACGGATGAGTTAAGAGCCAGGCTGTGGATAAGAGTTGATCTGCCCCTCTGCAGGGTTTAAGTGGCTATGAAGAAATTCCTCTCACTTTCCCTGGGGGTTTGTTTGGGGGCGGGGGATGGAGAATGCGCTTTCTTCCCACTGACTCCAAGAAGTGCGTAGTTGAACCCCCACTGAGCCAGAAGCGTGGAACCAAATTCTATGAGTCTGGTTAGAAATGGGCTCTTTAGGCATGAGGCTCCTGCAGGATCACCTTTGCCCAGATTACCCATGACCAGTCATTAAATCCAACCTGGCTTCCATCCATTGCCCAGTGTGCCCTTTGCCTAATGCCATGTGCTATAAAGGTGCAAACTAATTTTTCTATTAAAGAAAGTGTGTGAAAGTGTGTTTTGAAAAATCAATGTTTGTTATCATTAATGAAAAGACCTTGGTCCTTTTTTATTACTTTGATCCTTCAGCCTTCTTTTCCTTTTAGCAGGAGTGGAAGCAGCGTAGGGAAGTGACAGGGAGTCCCCTACATTACAGGTCCATGAGCTTGCCTTGTATTGATGCCCACAGGTCCCATGCTAGTGTCAAAATCCGAAAAACTGTATGCTTGCTTTCATTTATGAGGGCAGTGTGGCCTATTACTTATAGGAAAAGCAGCTTTCCTGCGTGTGCATCTGATAGGCAGAGCTGCATGTCCAGGGAAGATCAAAGATGGCCTTTAGAGGCAGAGGCATAGTCTACCTTCTGGAAGTAAATTCTTGGCCAGCCATGTACTTGTTGGGTCAGCAGTTGCTGCAGGTCATTTTGAGAAAGTTTTCCCATTAAAAGCTTCCTAATTGGCTTTTGTTTTTTCTAGGTCCCCACCCTGCCATTATTTTTGCCCATTTGTTTTCTTTCGCTCTTTGAATAGAGACATTATTGAAGGAGAGTGGAGAGAGTGCTTTGGGGCTACAAAATAAGCTTTTTGATTTTTGGACATGTTTTTGACTTGGGGACATGTTGCAGGACTCACATACCTGCAACGAATTGAGCAAAATATATAAATATGGGCAGAGTCGGAGCTATACATCTCTATGCCCAGGTAAAGCTACCCAGGCCTTTTGTCCCACACAGTTCTCTGTGGCTAAATCAGTGCTTGAGTCCAGAGAAGAGAAGCAGATAGATTTTGCATTCCGGCGCTCTGGATTAAATCGAAAATAGCAGTTTGAAAGTTCACTGATCATAATAAGCCCCTCACAGGCTTTGTTCAGTTTCCCTGGGAACTGCTTCCAGCCCACTTCCTTTAGCATGTGCCTTGAAACCCTTATAAGAGGTGAATTTATTGCTACTCTAGTGTCCTGTTAACTGTGCCACTAAAGGTAAAGTCATATGGTAGCGTGAGGAGTGGATCCAAAATTTTGGCCATTGATTTGAGGGAATGGAGCCAGAGAATATCAAATATGTTTTCTCTTTCGAGACCCTCAGTAAGGAGCATGTAGCTGAGAGGCCATGCAGATGTGATCTTATGGAACTATTAGCAGACAGCTTGCAGAGTTCCTGTAGATGTATATAAACACAGATGACATTGGTGTAATAGAAGGGTGATTGGAGGAAAACCTAAAAGGGATTGATAGAACTCATGCTGATAAGGAAGGTTGCTGCTGCTGCTGCTGCTGTTGTTAAGTCGCTTCAGTCGTGTCCGACTCTGTGCGACCCCAGAGACGGCAGCCCACCTGGCTCCCTTGTCCCTGGGATTCTCCAGGCAAGAATACTGGAGGGGGTTGCCATTTCCTTCTCCAATGCATGAAAGTGGATAAGGGTAATTCCTCCCCTTTGACCCATATTGCCTCATCTCCAAAGTGGGAAACTTGTCTACCTAGAGAGCTGATAAAAGAACTGGCCTTTATACAGATAGGCAACATCATTACTTTTCATTATTTCAGCAAGCATCTGGCGTATGTCTATTCCAGATGTACTCGGTCCATGGAATACAGAGATAAAGCAAGCAGGATCTCTGCCCAAGGCACGAGTCCTATGGCTGAGTTTGGTTTACTGAGGAATCTGATCACAGACATAAACCACTGTGATACAATGTGGTGACTGATAAAGAACTACACCCAGCTTTTGCCTGGCATGTAGGTGTTTGGGAATGAGGAAAGGCTGCCACTGGAGAAGGTGGCCACTTCTGAGTCTTAAAGGAATCATGCAGGCAGAGATGGGAGTGCAATGAGCAAACGCAGCGTGGAAAGGGACTTCCATGGCAGTCCAGGGTTGAGACTCTGAACTTCTACTACAGGGTGTGTGAGTTGGATCCATGGTTGGGGGGCTGAGATCCCTCATTCTGCCACAACATGGTCAAAAAAATTTTTTTAAGTTAAAAAAAAAAAGCAGGATGGAGAGGAAAAGGCAGTGGACAGGGAATTATAGGTTGGGGAGCAGAGTGAAGGGCAGGTAGTGTAAGAGATGATTAGAAACTGGCTCTAAATAGAATGGGAAGCAGGAACTTTACCTTCCCTTGTCTGGCGGTTCTCTCTGTGTATCTCATTTTAGGTCAGATCTCCATGAGGAAAGGGAAGGAAATTTGTCTCTGTGTGTATTTCGATCACAAAAATGTAGGCACATTGAACATTCCCTCAGCATTTTTTCTAAGTGGCATAATTGAATCTGTAGTGTACATTGCAACACAGAATCTTCATGACTTCTTCAGCCTAGGTTCCTGAAAATATATAATTTATTATTATTATTATTATTATTATTTTGCAGCCCTGTGTGACTTGTGGGGTCTTAGTTCCCAACCAGGGGTGATCCGGGGCACACAGCAGTGAAAGGCTGGACTCCTAATCACTGGACCCCCTGGGAACTCCACACATGACTTTTAAATGACCTGCTGTCCCAGCATTGAAAATGGGGTTCAGGGGAAAGACTTTGTCCGTCTGGAAATATGGAAAACTAGGCAGCAGAAGTCTCTCGCATATTTTTCTCCTAGCTCATAAGGGAAAGTGTACTTTATCAAACAGCAACGTTGAGATGGTGTGTAGCTATTAAAGTAGATGAATAGTGTGTTTTATTTCCATTTCTGCTTTGAAGGAAGAAACGTTTAGCTTTTAAAGATACAGCTAAACCATAATTTGTAAAGTGAAGCTCAGTAATAGCAGATGGCCCTCCTGTGCTGTCATAAA
Organism: Redunca redunca; assembly: GCA_006410935.1. Taxonomy (NCBI): domain Eukaryota; kingdom Metazoa; phylum Chordata; class Mammalia; order Artiodactyla; family Bovidae; genus Redunca; species Redunca redunca. The sequence continues at coordinate 20,354 of SJYQ01011020.1, read as the reverse complement.
TGTCTGGGAAGTCTTTGGGCAAACACTGTGGGATTTCTTCTGCGCAGGTGGAATGACATGGGAAACATCACCCACAACAAGTCGACCATCCTGGTGGAGCTCGTCAACAAAGAGGAGACCGCCCTTTTTCACACGGTAAACAGAACAGACGATGAAGGCATGGTCCCGCAGGCAGCTTGCGGCCTGACTTCTCAGCTCCTGATGTGCTTTCCTTGGTCTCCATGTCATGATAGAATGAACAGCCTATCAGGCCCATGACTTCCCATTACGTGCCCCGTGCTGCCGTCGCTCACTTCCAGGGGGTGGTGGTGACCCGGTGCTCACAATGCCGGGGTTCCCAGCTGAGTTTTACTCTAGGCTTTGCGTTCCTCCACCGGCCTCATCTGTGCTGGATTGCAGTGTCCGGCATGCTCTTTACTAGTCAGCTCTGATGATATGGCGTGGTGTTTTCTTTCGTTGGCTCATTTGGATTTTCTTTGCCATCACAGCCCAAGGCTGATCTGAAGCAAACTGGTGATTGCCTTTCTGTTGAGTGCCTCCTTGGGAATCGAGGGAGTTCACACACCTCTCTGCCTCTAACTAAATGATGCTAGATATCCATGCCACACGCTGCCTTGATTCATTTATCAATTTGCAGAGCACTTGGTTTGGCATGATGTAAAGACACGCCAGATCACCCGTGTAACTCGTGGACATAGAGGATTCTCTAGCAGGCAGTATCGTCTAACAGCCTTGGGTGGGCTTCATCAACATGACCACCGCTGAATTGCAGCATGTTAGTTTGTGGCTCAGGCGGCTATTTCGTGCCTGACGTGAAGGGAGGAAGGGACATGTCCCTGCCCAGAGGAATCGTAATAAAATGCATATACAAACAAATGTTTATTTTTTCCCCATTTCTTCTTTTCCAAGGAGGATATCGAAAATGCCAAGTACATATCTCGACTGTTTGCTACGCGGCACAAATTTTACAAACAAAACAAAATCTGCACCGAGTAAGTAAACATTTCATCCACCTGCTCCCTGGATGGCTTGTTCCAGCTTAAATTCTTACGCTTTCGGAATGTTGTAGATCACCTTTTCAGCTCACTCTTTCGCCTCATTCCTTGTAGAAGCTAAAGGGGCAAGCTGAAGCCAGGCGGGAGGGAAAGAGCTTTAATGATGAAGACCGTCTGGTGTCGCCTGTATGCCTAGGGGGAAAATGATTTGCAAATTGACTGTGAATGCTTGACTTCCTGGACGGAGTGGCCAACATCAGTGCCTTTCCAACCTCCGCCATGAGTTTGGAGGAGCCGAGCGGTTCCCAATTTGCCAGGGCGCCCCTTCGTGTTCAGATGTACCGTGTATTCAGAAGCGTGTAGCAGAGTGATGAGCCAACTTGAAAGAGAAGAAGCTGCTGTCATCCTCAGCCCTGTGGCACTCACACAGTTGGCTAACCCTGCATGTGCTTCTGGGTCAAGTCACCCGCCTGTAAATGAGAGGCCAGGGTAATTAGAGGAAGACTTGGAAGACACTAATAGATGTCACAAATCCATGTGTGTGTTTTCAATTTAATTTGGAAATGGGGATGATAAAGAGAGTCTGATGAGAGAACTTAACCGTGACCTGACCTTGGATAGAGTGTGTCTGGCTCATGCTATCATTGAATTTCCTCTGGTTGCCTTCAAAAGACATTCCTCAGCAGAGTACCTCAGCAGTTGGGGTGCCCAAGGTGCTTAATTTTGTTTCAAAGAACTTCAGGGATGTAAATGCAAGAGAAGAACTGCTTTCCTGCATCCCCAGTGGACACATCCAAGAGTGTGAACACGCTGTCCTAGAGCAGATCCTGCTGTAGAAGGCACTGCTTTAAAACTGGAGGATCAGGTCCTGGCAGACTTTTTTCCCTACGTGATGGAGACTCTTCTAAGCCAGTCTCTGCCACTGGTCACTCGTGGAGTCTGAAAGTATATTTGATAGTACAGTCAGTCAGCCCTCTGTGTCTGTGGTTTCACATCCGTGGAGTCAACCAACTGTGGATCAAAATATCTTTTAAAAATTCCAGAAAGTTCCAAAAAGCAAAGCTTGAATTTCCTTTGTACTGGCAGCTGTTTACATTATATTAGGTATTATGAGTAGCCTGAGATGATTTAAAGTATGTGGGAGGATGTGCATTGGTTATATGCAAATCCTGTGCCATTTTACACAAAAGCATAGGTGGATTTGGGTATGAGAGGGGATCCTGGAACCACTCCTCCTTGGATATCAAGGATGACTATCGGGTTTGCAAATGTCAACAGGAGAGCACTGATTCAGGAGCAGTAATTTAAACAGCCATGTCTATGTTATGAAACCACATGTGCATACACATGCTCTCGTGAGCACACACACACAGACCCCATTCTTTTGCACGTGTGCACACACACACACCATTCTTTTGCACGTGTGCATACACACATCCCATTCTTTTGCACGCACACACACACACCATTCTTTTGCACGTGTGCACACACACACACCATTCTTTTGCACACACACACACCATTCTTTTGCGCATGCACACCATTCCTTTGCAAGTTCACACACACACACCATTCTTTTGAACAGACTCCCTATAGGTCACATCTTTGCAATTTTCTGCTACTGCCTTTTATTTGTTGAGATGTCTTTGAATTAACAAGAATGCTATAGTTGACTTCCGTAGGGTGGGTTTAAGAAGAAAACTATTTTGAGAAGTAAATATCACTGTAGTCTTCTTGTTCGACCATATCTTAGCAAGTGGCTTTATTATAAAACCTTCTGAGTATTTGTATTTCTTTTGTGTCCTTTTCTTCTTATACAAGTGAGCATCACCTATTAGACTGAAAATTAAGGAAACTCTGTCCTCCTTCGTACTTCTGTAATAACCATTCCTTTCTTCTTGCTAACCAGGTGTGGGAGGTCCCTATTCTCATATCTGATGAAAACTGGGACTCTCTAAAAACACCCTTATCCCCTACATAGACAGTAAACTCTGTATGCAGCTTCAGAGTCTCATCATGGGCTACGTGAAGGCTTGGGATGCTCTCTGGAGTTGATGAAATCAGCATCATCTGAGCAGTATCCTTCTCCAGAGGTCTCTGTTCTCTGACCTCTAAAAGATGGTCATTGATTTTTACTTCCCTTGTAATTCATCTTTAGAAATAAGCCTCATTCTTTTCATATTACTTTGTAAAACATTATAAAATATCATTTATTCCAAACATTTTGCAAATAAAACAGGAGCAAAAAAGGAGATTAAAATTGTCTTGGCTTCACCAACCAGATGTCGAAAATATTGTGTTTTACCATGGTTCTTATTTAGTTGGTATGTGGGCCGGCTGGATCTTCTTTGCTGCCCTCAGGCTCTCTCTGCCTGCGGCAGTTGGGGCTGCTCTTCATTGCCGGGCACGGGCTTCTGTTGT
>SJYQ01011020.1:0-16894 GCA_006410935.1 Redunca redunca | reverse complement strand
TTTTTTTTTTTTTTGTATTTTTTTTTGACTTGAAAACTGGCTATCCAGTCATGGAAAAAATTGAGTTGAATTAGGTGTTACCAAAAAGAGGAAAAATATTTTTAAACTGCTAGTCAAAAACCAGCCAAAGAGAGATTCAGGAATGTTTAGAAGAACTGATACCCTTAACTACTGTATTAAATTGGTTTCAATTTTTATTTCTTCTCCTCTGAGTCTCCCTAATTTTTGGATTTCTGGTCATTATATCTTCTTTATTTGCTCTTTTGATACATAAACATTATTTGCAGAAAAGGAAATTGTAGATGAGTTATCAACCCAGCTTCATACTGCCGAGTGTTCTTCAGTCTAAGGACACTGAGAAAGTGTGACCCCTGCTGGCTTTGTATGGTTTTTTGTATGGCTTGATCTCAACTTCTGTCCCAAACCAGTAATATTTAAACCAATGTCTATAAGACAAATTTAAAGATAATCAAATAGAAATATAAGAGACCATCCGGTTTGGTGGTTTACAAACTTAAAGTTTATTTTTTTAGCATTACAACTCTTTCTTCAAACATATTTTTACTTGGAACCCCAATATCTAAATAAAATGGATAATGTTGGAAGGAGAAGACTGATTTGATTGACAGGAAGCTGAGACCTACTGAGATTAAATGACTTCCTCTAGACCACATTAGCAACTAATTATATTTCCTTTGTCGGCTCCCCAAATAGCAAAACTGTCTAAGCATTTTGGTGTTTTCTCTGAGAGTTTTACCCTCCTCTGCAACACGCAGTTATTCAGATTGAGTGTAAATGGCCGTGCTTGAGTCTCATGGCAATGAGTCTTCACTGAAACAGGAGATGGTTGCACCTGCAAGGTTCTCTGCGAGACCTTTCCACATTTGGCTCTGCAATGGGGGAGGGTCAGTAAGTGGTCTTGGGAATCACAAACTTACTGTTACGGGTCCTCATTTCAGATTATATACGTTTGCAAGTGGGCCCAGCTTAACACTCCCCCACCCCTATTAGAGGTGGTTGTTGTGGCAATGTGAACTTGGGCCACAGGTACAGCTATGCCGATAGATAGAAGCTTGTGGCTTTAGGAGGGACTCAGTTTTGAATAGAAGGAAACAGGCTTCCCCTTGACTCTCATTATGTTTTAGGTGAAACATAATAATATGCATGTTCTGAGTTATTCCTTTGAAAAATGGCATTGGGAACTTTGCAAGGGTGTTAGAAAATAGGCTATAATGAAGTGCCTTCATGCTGATTGCAGCCTCTTTCTCACCTTGAACCAGCCTCCCCGTTCCCTGCTTTGTGTGTCTCCAGTCCAAGGCTTGGTGATGAAATGAGGGTGCAGATGCTCAGAAGAGGGTGGGCTGAGGGAGGAGGGCAGAGAATCCCTCGCACGTCTCCTTGCAGGGATGAGCAGTGGGGCCCGTCGTGTTTCAGCACAGGACCTCTCCTATGTGCTGTGTTCTGTTTCAGCCCCGGCAACAGCCCTACATCCTGCCGCCCATGCATGTCCAGTGTGGCGAACACTACTCGGAAACACACACTTCTCAAGGTAACGCTGGCTTGCTGCTGTCCCTTCTTAAGACCTGAATTTGAGTACTGGGGATCAGTGCTGAGATTATTTTGTTTTAGGTGACAGCAATACTTTTATTTTAACTTTGTCATGGTCTGAATGGCAGCAGTTTGGGATTTGTGAGAGTCACAGAGTACCATTTACCCCTGAGACGAAAACTTCCCCAAAATTGCGTGCGGAAGGAGTTGGGGGAAGACAGAAGGCGAGTTCCTTTCTCTTCCTCCTCATCCTCGAAAGTGGGTTAGAGAAGAGAGTGACAGCTAAGCCCAGCGGAAGACTCTTCACCTTCCTTGCCAGGGTGAGAGAGCTTGTAACAGTCAGCCAGGTTTTCATGGTGACAGAGAACACAGGCGTCCAGAATAATTGAAAGAAACACACACATAATCTCAGCCCCTCATTTTAGCTCTCATTTGCCGCCTCTCCCCCAGTCTCTTTCTCAGTGTACTCGTTAAACTCTTTAGTTCTTTGTCTCTCTAAACACTGCCCTGCAAAATGTATGGGGAAAAAAAAAACCCATTTCAATAATGGTCTAATGATGAGCATTTATAGAGCAGTTCTTTTCCTTAAGCACTGTTCTAAGTGCTTGCACCGCATTGTCTCATTTCATCCTCAAAATAAACGAAGGAGATAGGTACTGTTGATGTCGTTATTTCCATTTGCTATAGAAACTGGGATACAGAAAGGGTATTGGAGGAGCTTGGATATGAAAATCAGTGTCTTAACTCTGGAGCCAGTGCTCCGTGATCATTTCAGTAGCTGCATCTTAGAAAACGAATGGGATTAAACACCGGATGTTGACAGTGGGGTAAAGGATAATTCATTTCTGTGTTATCGTATGCTGGCTCTTGCACTGTCAAAGTGCAAGCCTGGAAACTAAGATCATCAAGATAACATAATTTAATAAAACAGTACTTTTTATGAGCAGACTAGCAAAAGTTACCCTGCTTCTATGGGAAGGCACCAAACCCCCTTGTTGCTGCTGCTGCTAAGTTGCTTCAGTCGTGTCCAACCCCTTGCAACCCCAGAGATGGCAGCCCACCAGGCTCCACCATCCCTGGGATTCTCCAGGCAAGAACACTGGAGTGGATTGCCATTTCCTTCTCCAGTGCATGAAAGTGAAAAGTGAAAGAAGTCGCTCAGTCGTGTCCGACTGTTAGCGACCCCATGGACTGTAGCCCACTAGGCTCCTCCGTCCATGGGATTTTCCAGGCAAGAGTACTGGAGTGGGGTGCCATTGCCTTCTCCACTAGAGGTGGATAAATGCAGTGTTCTCTCTCTCTAGTTTTCCTTGCCTCTATCATTTCATTTTGTCTGTGTTCCCACCTCTCCTCTTTAGGCAGCCGAGTATTTTCAGCCACGTTTTCTGTTTTTTAACCTTCTCTGCCTTTGAATTCCTCTACTCTGCTCATGCTTAAATCTATAGTGTACAAACGAATATATTTTGCCCACAGAAAAATGTGTTTGTAAGAGCTTGCCTCCCGAGGGTGTGTGTGTGTGTGTGTGTGTGTTAAAGGAACACTGGATGGATAGAATGGTCCTGAGTTTAGAAATCTGCTTTCTATTCTCTTTGTCATTGCTGTTGTTCAGTGGCTAAGTCGTGTCTGACTCTTTGTGACCATGGACTGTAGCATGCCAGGCCTCCCTGTCCTTCACTAGCTTTTATCTCTTTAGGTACCTGTTTAAAGTATTAATAATTTTAACATGAAATTGACGTTGGTGATGAAACCAAGTCTAGAGGCAGGTTTTAGACAGTGGCTAAAATTACACTCCTGAGTCTTATTTTGCCTTCCCCTGGTTGCTGGTCATAATGAAGTAGCCATGCTTGTTGACATCCTGACTGTGTTACTTGCCTTGTGTCTTGATTGATGCTCGGCAGTCCCTTAGGTACAGGGAGTTTTTCCATTGCAGTCAGGAAGATCAGCTCCAAGAACTTAAAGTTCTTCACTTCCTGGCCCAAATATCCAGTTCTGTCATTGAGCCTGCACAAGAGGGACCGGCCTTCCAGTGTGAGGACCGTTTTTGGTACCTGATTTAAAAACTCAGGCCAAATCAAGAACTTAACCCAGCTGACAACAGGTCCATATGTACCGAGCTTCATTTGTTTAGATTCACTTTTTATTTATAGTGTGCTTTAAAGTACTCTTTCAGTATGTTGGCATCTTGCCCAAGAAATTGCTGGTTTTTTCCATGGAATATGTGGGTGGAGACCATGGGATTTCCCTTTTTATGACTTCTGTGAGTTAAAAATTACCCCCATGAGTGTGAGGACCAACTCGATGGAAGCAGGATGGCGTGGAGGTTCATGGGCCTCTGTTTGACTTCTTGCAGACAGCATCTTCCATGGGAATGAAGAAGCCTTGTATTGCAACTCACACAACAGCCTGGACTTAAGTTATTTAAATGGCACCGTCACCAATGGCGGCAGCGTGTGTAGCGTTCACAGCGTCAACTCCCTCAGCTGCTCCCAAAGCTTCATCCAGGCTTCTCCTGTCTCCTCCAACCTCAGCATCCCTGGGAGTGACATCATGCGGGCGGACTACATCCCCAGCCACCGGCACAGCGCCATCATCGTACCATCCTACCGGCCCACGCCTGATTACGAGACGGTCATGCGGCAGATGAAGAGGGGCATCGTGCACACGGACAGCCAGAGCCAGTCCCTGCGAAACCTCAACATCATCAACACCCACGCCTACAACCAGCCGGAGGACCTGGTGTACAGCCAGCCTGAGATGCGGGAGAGGCACCCCTACACGATCCCCTACGGGCCCCAGGGGGGCTACGCGAACAAACTGGTCAGCCCGTCAGACCAGCTCAACCCCGTAAATCCCACGGTGCCGAGCAAGCCAGGTGGGCCCAGTGCCATCTCACACACGGTGAGCACGCCGGAGCTGGCCAACATGCAGCTGCAGGGCGCCCATAGCTACAACGCGGCCCACGTCCTCAAAAACTATCTCTTCCGGCCGCCGCCCCCCTACCCACGGCCCCGGCCGGCCACCAGCACGCCGGACCTCGCCAGCCACCGCCACAAGTACGTCAGCGGCAGCAGCCCCGACCTGGTGACCCGCAAGGTTCAGCTGTCCGTGAAGACTTTCCAGGAGGACAGCTCCCCGGTGGTGCACCAGTCCCTCCAGGAGGTGAGTGAGCCCCTCACGGCCACCAAGCACCACGGTGCAGTGCACAAGCGCCACAGCCTGGAGGCGATGAGCAGCATGGTGAGGGGCATGGAAGCCATGACCCTGAAGTCGCTCAACATCCCCATGGCCCGCCGCAACACCCTGCGGGAGCCGGGGCCCCCCGAGGAGGGCCCCGGCAGCCACGAGGGCCCCCAGCTCCCCCAGTACCACCACAAGAAGACTTGCTCGGATGCCACCATGCTGATCCACAGCAGCGAGAGTGAGGAGGAGGAGGAGGAGGCTCCCGCCCCGGTGCCCCAGATCCCCGTGCTCCGGGAGAAGGTGGAGTACAGCACCCAGCTCCAGGCCGCCTTGGCCCGGATTCCAAACAAGCCCCCACCCGAGTACCCCGGGCCCCGGAAAAGCGTGAGCAACGGGGCGCTGCGTCAGGACCAGGCGTGCCTGCCTCCTGCCGTGGCCCGGGCCAGGCTGCTGCGGCACGGGCCCGCCAAGGCCGTCAGCGTCTCCCGGGCCGACCAGCTGGCCGTCAACGGCGCCTCTCTCGGGCCGTCCATCTCGGAGCCCGACCTGACGAGCGTGAAGGAGCGGGTCAAGAAAGAGCCTGTCAAGGAGAGACCTGTGTCTGAAATGTTTTCCCTGGAGGACAGCATTATAGAGAGAGAGATGATGATTCGGGTAAGTGGCCACCTCTCCCAGGGGCACCTTTGGAGGGACAGTTAAAGGGGCTGGTCCCCGCCCCGACCCCCACCCCAGAGCACCCTCCCTGCTCCTTTTCAGTGATTCAGGCGCACCTCCCTCCTCTGGGCACGGAAGAAAGTGTGAGGCTTATCAGGGAATATGGGAGGATTTAAACATGTGATAGAATTTAAAAGTCCCTTGCTTTTAAACAGGTAGGGTTTCGTTTCACAAAACTTTGCTTTTTGCTCCTTCCATTCTCATTTATGGCTTCTCATAGGCCTGCCTGGGGCAAAGTGCTGTGACAAAGTTAGGATCTTACAGGTATGTGGTATTGAGATCAGTGTCTAAGCCAGCATTTTGGTGTATATATTCAGGGTCAGATTTCCCATTGCCTGAGCTGCCAGGAGCTCACCTTCCTCCATCTCCTGGCATTTTGGTTTTCTCTGGGGAAAGCAGTTCTTCCCCAGTTAGATTTTAAAAGAGCAGCTTCCCTTCAAAGCACAGCTTTCTGTGTAGATCTGGATGTCAGGATTGCTCATCAGTGTCGACCATGGTGTGTCCAGTTTCATTTTCAGATCTTCTTTCAATAGATGGTCAGCACAAATCTATGAAAAATTACAATAAACTCAGAAGCGTACAGTTGAGCTTGAATTCACCATTGAGCTTACTCTATCAAGAACTCACACAGGCATCTTCATACACTCACGCACACACGTGTAACATTTGGCAATGCCTAATATTAGACATAAGTCTCTCTTCTTCAGTATGTTTCCTCTGGAAGGTTGGTTGTGTTGCCGGAGCAAAAGTATGCAGTAACAGCTGGACATCTAGAGCAACAAAGTGAATTACATCTTACTAAGGAGAAAATTGCTGGATTGTAGTTGCTGCTTTACAAAATGTTTTATAATACCATTGCTATTTGTCCTGGAGATGTTCACTCCCTTAAAAAAAAATCCTTTCATTATAACTACTCACACCCAGATTGACTTCTCCTCTGCATGTACCACATCTGGGTCATAAGGTAGCCAGGGCTTATTTTAGGAACTCCAGCACAGTTGTAACTTACATTTTGCTTTGAGGGAAATTCATTAAACTTCCTTCATGTATAAGTCTCCCCGATTCTGCAGTGGGAATCAACTTGTAAAGAATAGTAAAGAGCCAAAGTTTTAAGAAAGCCAAGTCCCTAGGTTTAGGAATCTAAGCCATAGCAATGTTCCGGCTTTAGACAAACCTCCAGAACATTCTCAGCCTCATGGTTTTAACCATCCATGGAGTATTGCTAGGAATTTGGTGCAGGCATAACTTTTTCCACTTTTCGCAAACCTGGAGGGAAATTGTGAAAGATGTGCTTGTGCCTGTGGCAAATAAGACTGTTTGGCTTGGGGACGGAATGGAGCACGGGGTTGGGTGCCTTGGGGAGAACTTTCCACGTTTGGGAAAAGTAATCCTTGGGAGAAAGGGAGTTTCAGCACTTCTGAGCCTCAGGCCCCTTTTACACAACTCAGCGTCAAGAACTCATCAGTCCAAGCATTTGGTGTTGTTATTCCCATGCTGACTGGCTGTTTATTGCCACCTACATGGTTGCCTAGCCTCACTTTGGTCATATTCATCCTCTTGTTACCTGTATTAAACAAAAGCCTGTAGCTGATACTTATGGCACTGATTCCTCATATAGAGCTTCATGCATTATCACAGAGCAGAAACAAAGCCCTTCTCACTGTTTATCCACGTGTCCTCCCATCCCATCCATTGGGTAATAGTGCATAGCTGATTTTACCTCTTAACTAGTTCAGTAACATTGTTTACCCTGGCCCTATGTCATTTTCCCTTATTTTTTTAAAAGTGAACCTTTTTAAAAAAAATTGTTTTTTATTTTTTGGCCAAGCCGCAGAGCATGTGGGATCTTAGTCCCTGACCAGGAATCGAACCCATGCCCCTCACATTTTAAGCACAAAGTCTTAGCCACTGCACTGCTAGGGAAATCCCTTCCCTGATTTTTCCCCAAATCTTACATACTTATGAGCTCAAGGGCAGCCACCCTTGGTTGTTGTCCTGACCTCAGAGGAAAACTCAGAGGGTCTTCAGTGAGCCAGACAAGATGGTGACCTGGCCTCTGACACTGGAGCTTGGGGTGGGTCTCCATTGTCTTTCTGAAGAAACTCACCCCAGTGACCTCCCCACATCTCAGATGCCTTACTCTGGTGCCCATCATGGGTAGCTTTTGCCTGGCTTGTTAGGCATAGCTAAGAGAAGGCTGTCAGGGCCTTCCTAGGATGAGAAAATGTCACCAAATAGGAACTGGAAGCAGACAGCTATGGTGAGAATTTGCCCTGCAGGTAACCCTCTCTCCCTTTCTGGAGCGGCTTGTCCCCTTGATGGATAGTTCAGGCCTGTGGTGTGGATAGTGCCCTCTGCACGGCTGCTGCTGCTGCTTTGAAGACATTTCACTGTCTGTGGTTCCCTAACGCCCAGTCAGGTACTGGGGAGAGAAGAGGCCAAAGCAGATCTTTGAATTCATTATTTTTGATCTCCGGTAATAAGCTCATAGGATAAATGAGGAGGAGCTAAGAGAAATAGTTTATCATTGGGGTTTCAGTGTTGTCTGGGTAGTATCCTTTCCCAAGTAAGTTACTTTCTGCTTTGGGTCCAGATGGGGTCACCTTATGGTGCAGGTAAGAAGGAAGCAGATGGACTGTCAGAAGGATCTGAGGACCATTTACCAAAAAAAAAAAAAAAAAAATCATTGCTCTCAGAATTTTGCGGAGGAGTGAAACATTCTCAACTAAAAGAGGTAATAGCAGGCAGGCAGGAAGTTCTCCCTTACAAAAACAAACTAGTGAGTAAATAAACCGACAAAACTCCCCAAATTTAAATCCTGAATTTTCAAAGTCTGCCCAGGGCTGAGAAACCAGGATCATTCTTAAGGATAGAATATGTTTTGGCCCTTTCTCACTTTCTCATAGTTAATCCTCCTCTGAGATGCTCCTTCGGTTTATCTGATGGGTTAGCCCTCTCACAGAACCAAGCATCTTATTGACAGCATCACTCACAAAGGCCAGGGCTCCATTCTTCTTTTTTTTTAATTGAAGTATAGGATTTGCAGCGTGTTCCCTGGTGGCTCAGATGGTAAAGAATCTGCCTGCAATGCAGGAGTCCTGGGTTCAATCCCTGGGGCAGGAAGATCCCCTGGAGAAGGGCATGGCTACCCACTCCAGTATTCTTGCCTGGAGAATCCCATGAACAGAGGAGCCTGCAGAGTCCATGGGATCAGAAAGAGTTGGACACAACTGAATCAACACACACAACAGGTGCTCTATCCTCTACCAATACCATAGCTCCATCAAGACACTTCTTTAGGAAGTAAATTGCTAAATGACAGACTAAGAAAAAAAATACCTGAAGATTTGAAAAACAAAACAAAACAAAACAAAAAACAGAGTAAGATCACTCCTTCATCTGTGGCTACCAAAGGAACCTGCAAACTGTGGGTCAAAATCGTAGACTCTGTAAAACTCATCTGTTGCTGTGCTTTATAGAGTCCCTCTGTCCTTTTGTCTTCTAAGACAAAATTATTGGGTGGAAAATGCCCCTGTTGCCTGAAGGGAGCAACTGGAGATGGGTCACGCCCCACTCAGCTTAGAGGAAGTGGAAAGCACAGCTGTAGACGGAATAACAGGGGCCCAGCGGTTTCAGAGTGTCTGCAGGTGAGGACAGAGAGGGGTCACACCGTCATAAGCAAGGGCCAGGCACGGTCTGCGGGGTCCCCAGATGGTGTTCTCCCACGGTTTGGTCACCGGGAGCCATGGAGTCCATTCCTGTGGGTCTTCTGGATGAAGCACGAAGGATCCTGCCGGGGGATCATCTCAGGTGCTTCCAGGCTATGGTATTAGCGGGTTTGTTAAACTACATCAGCTCCCTTTCTGGGGATAATATCCCAGGGACCAGAGAGATTCAGTATAGAGTTAATACCTCAGTCTTAGCCCCTCCGAGTGGGAACTCGGGAAGGAAGCTTTTTCTCTACTTCTGTATGTATCCATCCTCTTAGCAATGGGACAGTTTTTCTACTATATCCTTCTGCTTCTCTATATATTCATTCTACTGACTTTTAAGAGTTTGATATTGAAACTGCAGCTAAAAATCTTTAATTTTGCTACTTAAAAAAAATAATTATAATATGTGATGGAGCTGTATATAACCTTGTTCTGTATTTTTCAAGTCTCCTATAAATGTGTTATCACGCTTACATAATTTAAAACATAAAAAAATAATCTAAAAAAAGAATGCAACAGTTTTTATAAGCTTTTTACCATTTAATCTGCATAAAAGGCCCATCATTTTGATTAGCTCTGATTATTCATGAATCTGTTTCTCTTTTCTTTGTCCTGTCTTCCTTCAGTGCTCACCTTCCTAAGGTGACTCGTGCATGCTTTTTTTGTGAGCCCTATGGCAGGGTGTATTTGTGTAGAGTCTCTGCTCTTGTTTGTTTGTTTATTTACTCCATTTTTAAAGAAATGCTCAGGAGGCCCAGAGGAGCTGGCTTCCTCGGGCGCAGTGGGAATGAAGGGGAAGGCTGTGTTTGAATTTGCCCTGCTAATGGTAATTGTCTGCATTCCTTGGCTGGGGAGTTATAGATTTGGGGAGATTAAAACACATTCCAGCATTCTCCTGGTATTACGAACAATGAGAACATGCCTTTTCTTGCTGCAAGAATCTAGAAAAGCAGAAGATGGCAGGCCTGGAGGCGCAGAAGAGGCCACTGATGTTGGCAGCCTTGAACGGACTCTCAGTTGCTCGGGGCTCAGGGCGGGAGGAGAGTCGCGCCGATGCCACCCGAGTTCCCATGGACGAGAGGGTAAGCGCTGGGCTCGTCAAACGCGTGACTCATTCTCTGTGGTCTTAGGATTCCGACGCTCTCTCCTCGCCCAGACACGCCAGCACGAAGGTGTGTTGGACGAATTCATTCTTCAGCTTGAAGATTAGGGCGACCTGGGTTGTGCTGTATTAGACTGATCCTTTCCAATAACTCTTGTTTCTTTGTCAGGGTGGTTCAGTGATGACGCCTAGAGACACCAGCCCCTGGCCACCTGTCTGTGTGGCCTCAGTCAACCCATGTTTCTCTGGGCCTGTTTCTTTGTTTTGCAGAGCGAAGAGGTTAAGCCCTTGCCCCAGTGCTCGACTTCTGTGATTTTTGTGAACAAGTACCCTTTATTGGGAGTAATTATTTTACCCGAGCATTTATAGAATTGTTTAATATGCTGGCCCCTTGCTAGGAACTTCCTAGGTGGTGCTAGTGGCAAAGAATCTGCCTGCCCATGCAGGAGATGCTAGAAATGCAGGTTTGATTCTTGGGTGGGGAAGATCCCCTGGAGTAGGAAGTGGCAACCCACTCCATTATTCTTGCCTGGAAAATTTCATGGACTAAGGATCCTGATGGGCTATAGTCCATGGGACTGCGAAGAGTCAGACATGACTGAGTAACTGGGCACATGCTTGGCTATAGAGTATGACTGATATATAATTGTTAGAGTAATGCATTGTGAGAACTTTGGTTTGGAAAAGCAAAGAATGTTGCATGGTAGTGTTTCAGAGGTGAACAACCATGTTCCTTTAGTCCCTGAAATTGCTGTCAGATTAAAAAAAAGGTTGTGTAAATGTAATAGAGTGCCAGTAAGATTAGGGTTTGAGGTTTTGTCAGCGTATATGAAGTATTAGCATGCTCTGAGAGCCAGAAGTGTCCTACTGTTTTTTTTTTTTTTTGGCCGCACCACATGGCATATTCCCTAACCAGGGCTCAAAAATTGTGCCCCCTGCATTTGAAGCATAGAGTCTTAACCACTGGACCACCAGGGAAGTTCCTAGAAGGGTCTTTAACGGGATCATTTAATCCAATTAATACCACATTATTGTAATTAGTATTTTGGCCATGGGAAAAATAAAAGAGGGGTGTCTAATCTGCATGAGTAGATAACTACGGACCAATAGCACCTTAAAATTTAGCTAAAAACAACTACATAAGTGGAGAAAATAATTTTTTTGATAACTAAGGTTTAAAAATCTCCTTATCACTAGAACTTGAAACAGCGGGTGGCTCAGTGGTAAAGAATCCTCCTGCCGATTCAGGAGATATGGGTTGAATCCCTGGGTTGGGAAGATACCCTGCAGAAGGAAATGGCAGCCCACTCCAGTATTCTTGCCTGGGGAATCCCATGGACAGAGGAGTTGGCAGGCTACAGCTTATGGGGCCGCAAAGAGTCAGACACAGCTGAGTGGAAGAGCATGCATACACGTTAATAACAAAATACTAATTTTGAATTTCACCTCCTGCCTAGTCTGGCAGACTTTACTGTTTAATGTATGAGTGAGGAGGCAGTTGGTTATTGGACAAGAGAAACTTGCAATATGGTGAATGAATGAGACTGAATAATCAAGTTTTGATTGTCCATCTTGAAACTACTGATTAATACTCTCGCTGTAAATATTTTGAGAAATCTGGTGGTTTTGTCAGAGTGTTTGGATCAGATTATTCAGAGAGCTGAAGATCACCTTCTGTTGCAGTTCAGAACCCTGAAAAAGAAGCTCGAAGAGGGAATGGTGTTCACAGAATACGAGCAAATTCCAAAGAAAAAGGCAAATGGCATTTTCAGCACAGCGGCTCTGCCAGAAAATGCTGAGCGCAGCCGAATCCGAGAGGTGGTTCCCTATGAGGAGAACCGCGTAGAGCTAATACCAACCAAAGAAAATAACACAGGCTACATTAACGCCTCCCACATCAAGGTAAGAAGGGGGCCGTGTTGGGAAGGCTGGTCGAAGATTGCTGGGTTAACGGTAAAAATGCAGCGAGGAGAAAACAGACGGGCTGCCACTGCGCAACTTGGCTGGTCCCCAAACCCCGAGGGAGTGTTTTTGAACTCCTGGAGTTTTTCTTAGTCAACTCGAAGGCCATGCCTACTGCTGCAGAGAGAAGGAAGCCCAGTGGCCTCGGAGAACCTCAGGTCAGCTATTTCTGAAGCTTGATTATGTGGAGGATTTAACTTTTTCTTGTTTCTGTAAGTGGTAACTTTTCAGGAAGCTCACAGGTAAAGCTGAGGATTGTCCCATTCAGTGTGTAATTTGCAGGTGACTGAGGCTGTGGAAGTTACTGGCACTGTATTTCTGTCACTGGAGTTTTTCTGATGTTCAAGAGAAACAGAGAGTTGTCATTTCTCACTTGTGATACTGGTTATGCATTTTATAGCTACAGTCCCAAATTTGTATGATATTCACAAGAGTGGACTAATTTAACCATCAACCATAATGGTGGTGTTGATAATGAATTTTACAAGGTTTGCCAACTTTATTTAATGTATTTGAGTCATTACGTTTTTGTTAACTAGTTTGAATACTCCAAGTCTTCATATCTCAGTATTTCATAGACTTTAAAGTTAGCTTAGTTTTACTTCAGTTAGAATTTAGAGTTATAGATACATATGTGCGTGCAAACAAGTTTTCCCTAAATAGCTTAATTTCACCAGGGCCCCTAATGACAGAGCATATTTGTTTAGAATGTCACCATTTGCCCTGGCCTCCAAACTAGGGGAATTATTTGTATACTAATGTGAATTGTATCCATGTAACTCTGACAGCTGTTACTGGATGTTTTTCAACAATACAAGGTTCACACTAGTAGTCTGTTGTGGTCAATAACCTTAGAAACCTATCTCTGGCATTATTTCCTTTCTTCATTGAATTTTTCAACTGTAGCCAAATCACAGGTGGATTCCTTTGAGCCTCTAAAATACAGCCAGTCGTTGGCCCGTGTATCAGTTCAAACAGTTTTGATGCAGAATGTGGAAAGTGTACCATTGCTGGTATAGTGTTTTGTTCACTGAGCATAGATAACCACATATTTTTCTATTGGAATATATATAATTGCTTTATAATGTTGCACGACATTGTAAATCAGCCATATGTGTACATATATCCCCTCCCTCTTGAGCCACCCTCCCACCCTCTCATTCCACTCCTTTAGGTCATCATAGAGTGTTTTTTTAAACTGTCAGAAAGTCCTGTCCAAAGAAATAGAATGGCATAACTCTCATGGGTCACAGTTGTATATTTTAGTCATATTTTTGAGAGTGAGAACTCTCAAAACAATACTAATACAATAAAAAACAATAAATAAACTAAAGCAATAAAAACAATTAAAAAAAAAACTGAGCCCCATAAAACTCTGCAGGAAACTGACAGTGGTGAGTTTCCTGGGCTGAATTTAGATGACGAAACAGTGACCGGAAAAATGGACTCAAGCAGAGATGCGGATCACACAGCTGCTTCTTGCTAGAGTATCTGTGAAAATCTTCCACAGCTGTAATATGCTATCTTCTTTTGGCCAAATCGCCTCTCCCGTTTTCCATCTACTCTCTGGAAAAAGCTGTCAGTCTGCATGGGCTGTGCCCATCGGGCGTTGTTAACAGAAACGTGCCTTCCTCCATATTCTCTGAGGCCCACATTTCATCTTGTGGATCTGGGTTAGACATGGGTGCATTTAATAGACCCAGAGAGCTTGTGAGAACTTGTCCTTGTGTTTTTGGAATGGAGTTGTATATCTTGCCAGTGTTTCCTCCCTGGATTCCAAGCAGCCGTTAACACAGAACAGAGATTTATTTGCTCCAGAGGTGAAATCACATCTGTGAAACCCGCCTCAGTAGCATTGGCGGTTGGGTTTTTAATGCAGCTTTTAATACCCTCCTGTCAGTACTTGGGAATATGCTGAAAGGCCCCAGGCAGCAGCATACTCTGGAAGTATTTATGGCTCCTATATGTTGGGTGCCAGAGAGGATAATGTTTAAAAGCATGATTCCACAGATAAGCCAAATTCCTAGCCAGCCAGCAAATACATGAGTGTCATCTCCCACCAGTACTCAGAAAATGGATTTTGCTTGCCAGCTTTGACCTAAACATGTCTTGTGTAACGAGATAATAACTGACATGGTTTTTGTTTGAATCAAGTTAGTATATAGTTTCATAAAACAAATGAGAGAAAAAGTTGCAAACAGTGATCACTCCATTACCCCTAAAGCTAATCTTGAGATCCACACCGGTGAATGTGTAAGGAAGCGTTACTTGGCAATATCAAGGCACAGGAATGAAGAGATACCCAGAAAGAGTCCCCCCAAAGGCCCATTTCCCCCTGCTAGCATCACCTCCCACACTTGGGGCACGACCTTTTTATTGATGAGTCTCCACTGCTGATATTTATCGCTGCAGAATTATCCTCCCAATGTGGGCTTTAAAAATATTTACAACCTAAAAATTGAGAGTTACGCTTTATTTGGTGGGGATTTTTCAGAATTTAAAGCCTCTCAAGTAAACAGCATCTCAAGTAAACCTGAGAGAATTGCTCCCTGGAGGCTAGGGGAGGAGCCAGGTTATATAGAAGTTTTGCAACAAAGAGCGGGGTAGTCAGAACATCAGGAGATTATTGTTAAATAAAGAAAACCAGATAACCCAGGTTAAGGAACTTAGCACTTTTCTGTGTATGGGAAGATGCAAGAGTCTGGGCCCACTGAAGTCATTCCTTTGCTATGCACCTCAGCTATCTGGGACCCGTAAGGTCTTTACCACCTGAGCTCCCTGGAGGCTCACCATGGGGAGTGGCTGCGGTCTGATGGCTGCTAGAGGGCAGGTGTTCTTTCCTTCCTGCGTCCCCTCGGGGCTCACCAGCTCACCACCCGTGCTGGTGGTGACTGTGATATCCTTTGTTTACTGATATGGCAGGAAATACTCCATTTTTCACTAAGGTCACCCTGAGCTGTGTAGGGTAATGATTTTATTATCCAAAATCATCTCAGGATTCCAGAGTTCAGTTGGATGCTATGATGCTGCACAGGGGAAGGTCGTGATGAAATGTCATGTTCTGTCGGCTTCTGTGCAGTCATAACACCTTTACTGTATGTGGGATGGAGCAGTGGGTGCAACAGAGGTTTTTGGACACACTTCCCATCAGGGCAGTGGTAGAAGGACATTGTTATTCCAAAGGGGTGTTATTCCATGGTAGACTTTTCTATTATTTAAAAGGATGCCACAAAGTACTGTTTCTCAATATAGTAGTGGGGTATAAAACCAATTTAGTAAGGAAGAGCTTGTGGGGTTTTGTTTTGTTTTTTTGCTTGTTTTGTTTTTTTAATGGATAGACTATAAAAAAAGAGAAAAGAATGGCAATTATTAATGCATTGCATATTGGAAACATAACTATTATGTCTGTAAAAATTGTTAGATTACACACATATACATTCATATAATATTATACATGTATGTATATATATGTGTGTGTGTGTGTGTTTAATATGCACTGACTTATACATAATTACTGTGAGCTGAAGACCAAAACCCGTGAGGTATATTTTGATAAGCTTGAGTGGCATAATGTGTTCATGTCTCAGTACTGTTGATAATGGCACTAACACATTGGACCTAAAAGTGTTACCCAAGGTTTTCAGGTGGCTGCAAAAGGACCTGCGCTCAGCATGGAATTCTGCCCTGGATTTGGGGTTCATTCACTGATGCTTCCCTTGGCTTCCAGGTGGTGGTCGGTGGGGCAGAATGGCACTACATCGCCACTCAGGGGCCCCTGCCGCACACGTGCCACGACTTCTGGCAGATGGTGTGGGAGCAGGGAGCGAACGTGATCGCCATGGTCACTGCAGAGGAGGTAAGGGGCATGGGCACCCCGCCATCTGTCCCCGGGGAGGGAGTGGCCGGAAGATGAGCTTCGTGTCGGCGACCCCACTGCCCTGTCCCCCTTCTGGCATCATTTCTCTGCCAATCCTTTTCTCTCTGACGAGCCTCTCTTTTCTCTCCTTATTTCCATATAGGTTTGTTTTGTTTTCCGAAGATAATTTATTGTTATGTCCCATTTTGATCCAGCTTTTAACTGTTTTTCTTGAATCACCATGTACTACAATTAAACAAGCAAACAAGCAAACAAAAAACAACCAGACTTCAGTCCAGCCAGCTCACTTTTGTTGTGCCAAACAAAGCAATGGTCTTTCCATTGGAGTCTGAGAACTTTGGGGGATCTCCGAGTAACTCGGCGTGTATTCCCAAACCCTGGGCGTGGCAACTCATAGGCTCTCCTGTTTATCAGCTGAAAAGAGACCAGAAGCTGTTATTTCTGTAGAGGAGGCCTCTATTCTTTGGGGAGAGAGAAAAAAAATCTTTTTCTTCCTTTGCCAAGTCAAACATAGTTTTTCCATTGTAACTGAAGAAGTCTATGTGGTGTTGCCAAAACTGGCGTATACCCCTAGTCCATCTAGCAATTCACTCAGAGCCTGTTGTCTTTGGGGAAAGATGTTTTGTGTTTCTGCTCTTGTCACAGTCTAATTTTTTTTTTAACCACCTTTGGTTCCCTCCATTAAATTTTACCTTATGTTTTGAAGTCATTTAAGGTTCAGGCTTCATCTGGGTGTCTGGGTTTTTTTTTTTTTTTTTAACCATGTATGATCACATGCTTCCCTGGTGGTTCAGATAG
>SJYQ01011015.1:92938-108850 GCA_006410935.1 Redunca redunca | reverse complement strand
AACATTTGAGGAGTGTTGCTTTCCTACAACTGTGTTTTATAAAATTTGTGTTTTACAAATCATCATCATATTCATAAATGTTAAAACAGATTATTAGAAAAAAATGAACAAGGACAAAGTTTTTTTCCCCTTAACTTGGCAAGATTTGAGCTCTACCTAAATAATTATGCAAACAAAGAGGTTTCATTCACAACTAAAACCTGACTTTTGAGGTAAGGCTTAACTGGTAAAAATAATATTCCATCCATAATCTAGATACCCCATTCCAAATTAATATATCCACCATCAATAATTTACCTTCTTTACATAAATAGTTCTATAATGCCCATTGACAATTATCGACTCTTGCTTTTCTCTAGAGTATAATTTTTCACTAATTTTGTCACAGATCTAGTAATAAAACCTCATCATTTAGTTAGAAATTTTTCAATATTCTAAGAAACCTAAATCTTTTAACAATTTAATAATTATACTAGCAACATGAGTTCGNTATTTCGCCATCAATGTCATCTAAGCAACATTTTGTATTAAAAGCTTTAGCTCCCATTTTATTCTGGACAAGTAGAATATTACATATGGGTTAATCCCCCTTCTTTGTGTATCATGTTAACTCCAATTGCTAATTTAAAAGAATAAAAGCTAACTGTCAGAAGTCATTATTTATACCCACTAGTAGGGAGCAAAGTTTTATTTACCCTTTGAAATTATACAGACTTCCTTGAGAAGTCACACACGTGCACACACGCACGCGCACACACACACAATCAAAAGAACGTGTCTCCCCCTGAAAATCTTATCTGATAATAAACTTTCCTAATATTTTCCTGCTAAAGATTAATAAACTTCTCTTGAAACTTATATCTAATTTATGTGACTTTAAGGGTCATGCTTTAATAACAATGATGAAACACGATTATTACTTCCTAATGCTGAAATTACAGTTTTTACATTGTAAATTTTTCCTGCTATGCGCCCTGTGGCACTAACATCTTTATCACTCCATGTGTTTCTAGTTTTAAAACCTTTACCCCTGCTGTTTGAAAAATATTTCTCATTTTCGTCCCCTATGGAGTACAGCAATCCCTAAAGGCAAAGCCATTACTGATTCCTCTGCCTCTCCCAAACACGTATTGTGATCACCAGTGCTGCTCCCACTGCCTCATTGGCTTTTGGTAAAGTATGCAAATGAGATGTTCAAAATACACACTTTTTGCAACTGTGCAAGTTCATACTGATTTATAAAATGGGCAAGCTATTAAAGTGACTGAAAATGTCAGCAAGATTTATGCATGGGTGACAAATTGTATTGGAAATGTTCATTTTTAACATGCTGCCCTAGGTTTTTTTTTTTTTTTTTTTTTAACAACTTAGATATTCCCTGTGATACATTTGTTTTAAGGCCATTTTTTTTTCCCTCTCCAAACATACTTTTGACAGTGACTTTTTGACTGGAAAAATAAACAACGCTACTTCACAATCACACAATTGTATTTTACCACAGAAAGCAGTATTTGGAAGGTATAATAAATTTCCTTTTGACACCCATTTTCCCCATGTACCATTAGTTCACTATGGTTAAATAGTTTCCCTTTATAACAGATAACTTGAATTGCATACATAAATATTTCATCACTGAGATATAAAATTATGTAACTATCAAAAGAATTACCCAGTTACCTCTGAGGAAAATATTTCATTCATATTAAAATGCACAACCTAGGGAACAAGAGATAGGAGCGACAACTGGCATATGTCTTCTGGAGTTTATGATTCCATCTTTGGAAATTTTCATGTGAAAAATGGCCTAAGCAAAATTCACATGGCTTTTCTCTGTTATTTGTGAATCTGTTCCAGTATTCTCCAGCTCTGTTTAGGATTTAACCAGGCAGAAGTGGCATTCTTGTCAACCCAAGTGTGGTCTTTGGTCAGAGGTCTTGATATTTTATACCTCTGAATGACAGTCATTCATTCACTAAATGAAGCAAAGGAACAGGAAACATAATAATAAAGCCAGCTTACACAACAGTGTTAAGAAATGAACTAGACCATACTGGCAGACTGCAAGACATATATACAAACAGAAAAATCATAAGTATAAGTGGGATACAGCACTATAACAGAGGAATGGACTATAAAATCAAATGCAGGAAACGAAGAACTATGATTAATTTTACAAAGAGTAGATCCTATCAACAGTATTATGTAGCCTTTCTAGCTGGAAAAGTTTTGTATTAGAATTCTAATTCTACTTTTTATATTCAGATCAGTTTGTACCAATACTATTATTGCAACTGATTTTCCTAATTAGTTCATTAAGTTGCATAACAATTGTTTTACAACTAACAACTCTTCTCAATGTTAAAATGGTGAAGATAAAATTGATTTAAAACCCACTTCTGATCATTCATTCTTGCACATCCGCACGTCCTGGTGTTTGATGAAGCTCTGCCTCTATGGCTGCCAGCCCCTCTGCCCCGTTTTCACTGAAGTGCCATGGCTATGTTTTTGCTTATTAAAAAGAGTTAGCATTCTACATTGTACTGAAAAATTCCAAATGCTCTTAAAAAGAAAAAGAAACAACAAAAAACCATCTGCTTTTCATCAAGGGGCGCCATCTTATAGCTTAGACTAAAATGAAGGTTTTAAGATAAAGAAATAGGAGTTATGAATATGCAAAGATTTCTGAGGTGAAGATGCAGCTAGAAAATACTTGGAGGAAAAAAATATATATATATAGGTTATTGTTTCTCCTAAAAAACTATTTCACTTTAATAAGTGCCAGTTGTAAGATATTATTGTTCAAATATTTTCTGCTTAATGGAGGTAAATAATGTTTTACATTAACGCTGAAATAACTTCATGTTTCCCCCTAGATTTTTAACTTTGCTTCCATGACTATTAGACTGCATCAGTCTCTTTACAACAGTTGACTTTGCCTTCAAGTTATTATCAAGAAACATACATTCTTGATTGACAGTCGTTCCCACAGAAACAGCTTTACCCCAGAGGATACAAGTGGGAACAGTCAAAAAAGAGGAACAAAGAGTACATTTAAGAACATCTGGTATAACATCGAGAAAATCTGTCTACAAGACAAGCAAAGTCCATCTCCTTCCCTCATCCCTGCACTGAGATGCATTAGAGGAGTAATTTACGACAAGTGGTTCAATCAGAAATTTAACTCATAAAGCCTACAGTTAACAGGAAAACAAGAAAGACAGAAAACACATATACTTGCTCATATATGCATATGTGTATATAAATATGACTATATGGATATGTTTAACAAGAGATTATTCTACAATCTCATTTGAGTTAATTGTCATCCTTAGAGATTAAACAAAACAACATGAAATAAAAACTCTATGACACATGTTGAGTACAAAAGGGGGCTTCTGACTTTGCATTCAAGCTATTAATTACATCATCTAATACAGTTGGAAATGTCACTATTTTACTCACTGTGTTGACTCCCCATCCAGAAGGCTCATATTGATTTATTTCCCTAGTAATCACTCTTTATTTGCAGAGTTAGCTTTACTAGATCAAAAAGAAACTGGTCTAGTTGAAGAAATATTAACTGAGCATCTAATAAATTATGCTAGGCTGTGGGAACTTCTGAGAGAGTAAAGTGTAACAATGAATAGAGTGCCTAGGCTATCACTTAAGATAAAGTTCCACTGCCAAAATGTTGCTGCTAAGTCACTTCAGTTGTGTCTGACTCTGTGAGACCCCATAGATGGCAGCCTACCAGACTCCACCATTCCTGGGATTCTCCAGGCAAGAACAATGGAGTGGGCTGCCATTTCCTTCTCCAATGCAGGAAAGTGAAAAGTGAAAGTGAAGTCGGTCAGTCATGTCAGACTCTTAGTGATCTCATGGACTGTAGCCTACCAGGCTCCTCTGTCCATGGGATTTTCCAGGCAAGATTACTGGAGTGGGGTGCCAATTCTTTCTCCTACTTCCAAAATAGCCACTGTTTATTGGGGGGTGGAAGAGTAAGGGAGCTTACCAAGAGTTAGAGCTTTGATACTATCCTTTTCATATCAAAGTGTAGTCTTTCACATAAACTGCGGGATCTCTAATGAAAAAATATATTTTATATTTAGACTTCATATATTTTCATGTAACAAACTTCTACATCTTATTCTATAGCAATAGAGGGAAAATTTTAATTTCTGTATAAACTATTCCCAGATAAACAGGGCTTTTAACCAAGTCTCACCCCCTAACACTTATATCATTCTCATTTATCTTTTGAAATCTCAGCCTTGATGTTATTGGATAGTAAAAAGGCTGCAATGGGACCCCTGTCAAAAGACAATTTTCTTCCTTGAATGATAAGCAATGGAACATGTAAGAACAAAAAGCCAACTGATTAATGGCATGCAATTCATCTACAATTATCTTGCCCATGTTACACAGTCATTGTATAGATTGGACTAAATCATTAAATTATGTGACAGCAATCAGCCATCTAACTTTAAAAGAGGTGGGAAGAGCCAATTTAAAAACTTAATATCTCAGGATGATACAGTAGCCTGAGAAAACCAGCCAATTTAGAGAAAATTACCATATGTACCAACCAGAATGATAGATGTGAGCCTTAGCTAAGCATTTGTCCCTGAAATGATGATGTTTGGAATTCAGTAAAGAACTCTGTGCTTCTTCAATATGTGTTCTATAATCACAGTGGTCCAGGGCAGCAAACACTTATAAGAATACAGACTTCAGGAGGATATATGTTTTCATGATAACTTTCTACTGTCTACAACTTTACTGGGAATTTAGAGTCATATTCTGAGATGTGAAGATCAAGATTGTCTAGTGTTTTTCCAAGCTCAATGCTTAGTTGTGCCTCTTATGTATTGTGTCTTTATTTGATATACGTACATATTAGATACACATTCTACAAAATAAATAGCATGAGGTTCTTTTTCAAAGTGGGATCAAGGGGCTTCCCTTGGCTCAGTTGTGAAGAATTCATCTGCCAATGCAAGAGACAAGGGTTCAATCCCTGATCTGGGTAGATCCCACATGCTATGGAGCAATTGAGCCCATCTGCCACATATTGAGTCTGTGCTCTAGAGTTCAGAAGCTACAGCTACTGAGCTCACGTGCAGCAACTGCTGAAGCCTTTGTATGCTAGAGTCCATGCTCTGCAACAAGAGAAGTCATCACAGTGGAAAGCCTGTGCACCGCAACAAGAGAGTAGCCTTCACTCTTCACAACTGGAGAAAAAGCCTATGCAGCAATGAAGACCCAGCATAGCCAAATAAATAAATGACAAGAGAAGATCAAGAATTTTAGATAACAGTAGTAAGGTCCAAAGTGAATTACTTCTACAGTTATAATGTAACTATTTTTTGGCTGGTGACTCAGATGGTAAAGCATCTGCCTAAAATGCAGGAGACCCAGGTTCAGTCCTTGGGTTGGGAAGATCCCCTGGAGAAGGAAACGGCAACCTGCTCCAGCATTCTTGCCTGAAAAATCCCATGGTCAGAGGAGCCTGATAGGTTATAGTCCATAGGGTCGCAAAGAGCTGAACACGGCTAAGCGACTTCACTTTCACTTTTTCACTTTCATTTATTGGCAGACAGCAGATATGACAGTAGTCAAGTGAAATGTTAAGCAAGTAAAATATGTGTATCCCCATCTCATTCTTTCACATAAACAACATTATCGAAAGCATCACTTTGTACCAGACATCATAGTTGGTACTAGGGATTCAGAAAAATGGGGCCCTAACAGACCTCAGAAACCAGGGGGGAGACAGAATCTGTCATTTCAGTTGACTTGGATAAATACTTCACCGTGGGAAAGAGCACAGTGGGAGCACCATGATGAAGGGAGCACACTGCAGGGAAATCTCGCGTAAGTCACCTTGACAAAGAATGCCATCGTGTCACATGAAGTAGTATAAAAAAGTTCTTGCTAGGTTACGACAGTACGTGAACCAAGAACTTGCAGATGTACAAGCTGGATTTACAAAAAGCGGAGGAACCAGAGATTAAATTGCCAATATCTGTTGGATCATAGAAAAAGCAAGCAAATTCCAGAAAAACATCTACTTCTGCTTCAGTGACTAAGCTAAAGCCTTTGACTGTGTGGATCACAACAAACTGCAGAAAATTCTTAGAGACAGGAATACCAGACCACCTTACCTGTCTCCTGAGAAACCTGTATATAAGTCAAGAAGCAGCAATTAGAACTGAACATGGAAGAACAGACTGGTTCAAAATTGGGAAAGGAGTAGGTCAAGGCTGTATATTGTCACCCTGTTCATTTAACTTATATACAGAGTACACTGAACAAAATGCCAGCTGGATGAAGCTCAAGCTGGAATCAAGATTGCAGGGAGAAATGTCAAGAATCTCAGATGTGCAGATGATACCACTCTAATGGCACGAAGCAAAGAGGAACTAAAGAGCCTCTCGATGAGGGTGAAAGAGAAGAGTGAAAAAGCTGGCTTAAAACTCAGCATCCAAAAAACTGAGATCATGGCATCTGGTCCCATCACTTCATGGCAAATAGATGGGGAAAAAGTAGAAACAGTGACAGACTTTATTTTCTTGGGCTCCAAAATCACTGCAGACAGTGATGGCAGCCATGAAATTAAAAGATGCTTGCTCCTTGAAAGAAAAGCTATGACCAACCTAGACAGCATATTAAAAAGCAGAGACATCACTTTGCCAACAAAGGTCCATACAAAGTCATGGTTTTTACAGCAATCATGAATAGATGTGAGAGTTGGACCATAAAGAAGGCTGAGTGCCAAGAATTAATGCTTTCAAACTGTGAGTCTGGAGAAGACTCTTGAGAGTCCCTTGGACAGCGAGAAGATCAAACCAGTCAAACCTAAAAGAAATCAGTCCTGAATATTCATTGGAAGGACTGATGCTGAAGCTGGAGCTCCAATACTTTGGCCACCTGATGCAAACAGCCAATTTATTGGAAAAGACGTTTATAATGGGAAAGATTGAGGGCAGGAACAGAAGGAAGTGATAGAGGATGAGATGGTTGTATGGCATCACTGATACAATGGACAGGAACTTGAGCAAACTCCAGGAGATAGTGAAGGACAGGGAAGCCTGGCATGCTGCAATCCATGGAGTCACAGAGACTGACATGACTTAGTGAATGAAGAACAAGGTTTCATAGAGTAATAGAGGATATACACAAAACTGGATGTTTTAAATAACAGAATTTATTGAGTTGACCAAAAACTCTGTTCAGGGTTTCCCATAAGACATTACAGAAACCCCCAAGTGAAATTTTTGCCAGATTACTATTTCTCACAGTACTAGAGGCTGGAAAGTTCAAGATTAAGGTATTGGATAATTTGGTTCCCTATTCCTGGCTTACAGATGGATAATTTTTCATTGTTTCTTCACATAGTAGAGAGAGAGATAGAGTGCAAGCTGCTGCTGCTGCTAAGTCACTTCAGTCGTGTCTGACTCTGTGCGACCCCATAGATGGCAGCCCACCAGGCTCCCCCATCCCTGGGATTCTCCAGGTAAGAACACTGGAGTGGGTTGCCATTTCCTTCTCGAATGCATGAAAGTGAAAACTGAAAGTGAAGTCACTCAGTCCTGTTTGACTCTTTGCGACCCCATGGACTGCAGCCCACCAGGCTCCTCCTTCCATGGGATTTTCCAGGCAAGAGTACTGGAGTGGAGTGCCATTGCCTTCTCCTAGCTCTGGTCTTTCTCTGTCCACTTCTGAGGACACTAATTCCATTGAGTGAGGCCCTTGTGATTTCATCTAGTGCCATCTGTATCATATTGGAGGCTAAGGCTTTAACATACACATTTTAGGGAGATGAAACCATTCAGTTCTTAATATTCAGTTTGTGTCATCTCACACAAACCTATCTTGTTTATATTAATGTATGATTATTTCTGTATATGTAAAATGACTACTTTTCCTTTGCTTCAAACGTGCACTTGAATCTATTTTGAAATTCATGAAATTATTACACTGAATTAATGGATGTCATAGAACTTCATGAGCAGTTGTTCAGGGTCAGCAAGTATTTGAGATTCCCAGTGAGGCAGATATAACTGCCCCAAGACCATCCAGACTGATGGCCAGTTTCTGCTTTCTCCTGGTGAAAAGCACATTGATTATTATGTGGTGTGAGTGAGACTTGAGCAAACGTGACTTTAAGTGGTATAATTTTATTCTGAATCACATTGACAGTCTAAAGGAGAGACTCATATGTTATGATATTTTTTCTTCTTTTACACTGAGAAGAAAATCCCCTTTACAGAGTTTCTGCCTTGTGAGAATAAGTCGTTGATAACTGATTCAAAAATCACAGATGCTCTTTTTTTTCTATAATTGAAGAAAACCTCAAATCTAGAAGACAAACCAAATACAATATGAAGATAACCCTATGAGTCTGTGGATGGTTCTCATTTGGGGCTGCACAGTAAGGGACACTTGTGGTCACCCATCTTTCTTTGAGTTGCATTGTTAAAACCTGTGTATCTTTATGCAGATACTCTCATGAAATAACTTAAGTGATCCATGAGACTGTGAGCCTAATATACTCCCATTTGTACCTACTGCTTTTTAATAAACTACATGGGGTAAATTTTTGGTCTAATCATAACACTGATAATAATGGTACTAATATTGTTCACAATTTATTAAGACTCCATGTGTCAGTTATTTTTATAAGTTTTTGTTATCACAATTATCTCACTTAGTGCTAACAATAATCTTATTTATTCTACTGAGGCACAGGTGAGCCAAGCAATTCACCTAAGTTCATAGAGGTAAAAAGAGGAAAATGAATTGGACACAGGCAATCTGACACCACAGTTAATTCCCTACAACTGAGCCACAGGAGGTGATGTACTTAGTCGCTCAGTTATGTCTGACTCTTTGTGACCCCACAGATTGTAGTCTGCCAGGCTCCTCTGTCCATGGGGATTCTCCAGGGAAGAATACTAGAGTGGGTTGCCATGCTCTCCTCCAAGAGATCTTCCCAACCCAGGTATCAAATCCAGGTCGCCCACATTCCAGGAAAATTCTTTACCTTCTGAGCCACCAGGGAAGCCCATGAATACTAGAGTGGGTAGTCCATCCCTTCTCCAGGGTATCATCCCAACCCAGGAATCTAACTGGAATCTCCTGCATTGCAGGAGGATTCTTTACCAGCTGAGCTACCAGGGAAGCCCACTGTAGGTTGTAACTAACTCAAAATCATAGTGTTTTTGTTTTTGTTTTTGTTTTTAAAGGAAAAGAATCAAGATTTACAAAACACACCAAACACAGTATGAAAATAACTCTATGAATCTTTGGATGATGTTTAAGCCATTACACCAAGTCTAAAGCTTTTACAATTTTGAGAATCCTCTTTAAGAAGGAAGCAAAATTAAGAATGCATATATATTTGCTTAGAATGGGAAAACACACCAAAATATCATTTTTAAAGCAGTTAAATAATCATCACAAATACATGAAAAATAATAATTGTATCAACTGACTACCTGGTCCATCTTGAAAATCTTTTTCTCCTCCAATTTTTGGTCGTGTATTCTTTGGCTCTTCATAGAACTATAATATATTAATGATTATCATTTATTATACAATGAAAAGATAAAATCTCCCTTATAATACATCTGATTTTTTTTTCTATATTGGTAGTTTAGAAGAGTTATTTTCAGATCACAGGTCATTGTTGATAAAAGCATGTGAACTATTAGCATTGTTGTCAAATTTGGGGAAACTTCTGTGAGATTCTTTTTCTTTTTTAATTTATGAGCTGTAATTTGAAAAAATGTTTTCACAATATAGCTTCTGATGTAGGAGATTCTGAACCTTGTTTCTCTCCCACCACAGACAGGTATTCTTCCAGGGCCAGGGCAGCACTGACCATGACCATTTTGATATATGACCTCTGAACCCACACCTTTGGGACTTGACGAGTGGGGAGTAGGCACAGTGGATGAGACGCACGCCTGGTGGCCACTCCCCACAAGATGAATAGCAGAAACCAAACACGCAAGTGTGCTATAGTAAGACTTAGCAAAGGGAAATAGGGGTTGGCCAGTGAAGCTTGTAATTCATATGAATAGATAGTTTTTTGGACATACTTACAACTGAATTATCTATCGTTATCTGAAATTAAAATTTACCTAGTGTACTGAATTCTATCTGGAAATTCTGAAAAAGTGGCTGTGAAACACACAAACCTAATCCATTAAACTGAAATTAATGTATCACCAACTAAACTTTCCCTGAGTAAGATCCCCAAACAGGATATGACTGCTGTAATACCACTTGGTAAAGAGGGAGGGACATGCAGAGGAAATTGGAAGGAAAATAGGCAGGAGTTTTACCAAGTGTGGTTAAATCAACTAAGCTACTTTTATAACTTTTGATCATAAATGCAAATATAGGACCATATAAGCATGTTGTCAGAGCCCCTACCAGTACCAAGGATCCATGCAAGTGAGGAGCCCAAAAGCTTAGGTTAATTAATTTCAAAGTCAACCTGCCTCAGTTCATTGGATCTAAAAACAACCGTTATACATGTCCATGTTCCATGACTATGCACTGAAACTACCCAGAAAATTCTACCAACTCAGCCTCTGAATTCTGAATTCTTTACTCTCTGAACATTCATATATTCATATCATTGTACAGTACCTCGTGCTTAATTGATTATAACCAACGGCTTGGTTATTTTCTGTTTCCCAGCTAGTTATCAGCATTATCTCTCTTTCTCTCTGTTTATTCTATCTGCTACATATTTTCACAACTAGGTTTTATGTTCATGCAATGCATTGTGAAGGATCCCCTTCTTCCCCCACCTTATATGCTTTCTGAAAAAGTTAGTGAAAGGGTTAGTCACTCAGTCATGTCTAACTCTTTGTGACCCCATGGACTGTAGCCCTCCAGGCTCCTCTCTCCATGGGATTCTCCAGGCAAGAATATTGAAGTGGGTAGCCCTTACCTTTTTCAGGGGATCTTCCTGACCCAGGGACTGAACGTGGGTTTTCTGTATTGCAGGCAGATTCTTTACCATCTGAGCCACCATGGAAACCCCATATGCTTTCTATGTTGCTCAAATAAGACTTAAATGATCAGAAAGGAAAAGAAATTAGTATAAGAATACATTGTGCTATTTTTGTATAATTAGGGAGTAGTATACTAAAAGGCCATGGCTTCTTGTTTAGGAATATTGTTAAATATCTGTGTAGGTGATGAGCCCATCAGTGTGTGATCTTGGCGAGAGGGCAATATAAAGACAGAATAGAATGCTCTACATTAGCATAGGAAAAATCAGCCCAAGACAGAGTGTGATGATGAAAGAAGGAGATATACACAAGAACCAGGAATGAAAGGAGAGTCTGAGTTTTACATGAAGAGGTCAATATAAGAGAGAAAAAATCAGTGCAATGATTTCCAAGACGGGAAATGGTAATATACTTTTAGGTGTCACAATGCTTAATATTGAATTTTAAGAATTTGTTTTAGCTCACTCAATTCTAGTAACTCTTTCCTATTTAACATTTTTCAGTCAACATCAAGTGCAAACAGTAAATTTAAGTTCGTGGTACTTTAGTACATAGAGGGTGGGTAGTCTGTTATTATAGGGCTTCCCTGGTGAGGGCAAGTTAGCAAAATAAGAAAAAACTGATTTAATTGTAAAGTTGGTATATTCTCTGAAACAGGCTAGATTTTGGACTCATAAGTGATTATGAGACCTATAGAAGTTCAAAGGGAAAGTGGTTGAAATGTATAATATTTGAAACATTGATCTGGAGTCAAAGTTTTTGAATATTTTTTAAAAAGAAAACTGGGTGCAAAGAGGTCATGAAGACATTTTCAAGTGGTCAACCTACCTCAGTTTACTGGATCTAAGAACAGCAGTTATCAGTCTAGGCTGGACTTAGCAACTGCCCTTCTCCTTCCTACCTGCTCCAGCCTTTATCTTGTCCTTTATCCCTCATCCATCAATAACTTGTGTAGAGCAAAAATAACAAGTCGTATGCTAGCTGCATACGACTTCCAGCCATGTCTTGCACACAGTGGATTCTTCTCCCAACCCTGCTCAGTATCTTCAGTTTCCTCACTGCCCTTTATTTATAGAACTTCCAGCTACATGCCCACCACAAGTAAAATGTCAGGCAATGGAAAACACATCTCTCTGCAGCCCTCTGGCCGTAACATTAAAAAGAAAGCACCTTTAATTTATCATGTCTTCCTTGAGTGCCCAAAGCCATTTCACTTAGCAGAGGCCTGCATCCTTGTATGGAGGGCTTGGAGCAAGGTGACAAGATTATCAAATGAAGGGGTTGCACAGGGTAATCTCTGAGATCCCTTCCAGCTCTAGAATTCTGTACTGCTGTGACTCCACCCTCCACAGAGGAATATTCAGTTGAGTGCAGAAGGGGACAGCGTGCTTTACCGGTATTCTATATTAAGGCCAAGACCACCTGGCATGCATGCATGCATGATTTCTGGCTAAATATTTTCAACCTAAGCTGCAATATATACTATATTATAATAATTCTAAAGATAAAGTGAAATTTATAGAAAAGTTAATTGTAATATTTGGTATCTATCCTTACCCTTGCTTGAGGGCTTTTAATTGAAGAGGTAAGGGCTAGTGTAAAGGGGAGATATGGAAGGGCTTCCTGAAAGCACTATGTGACACCTAGTAAAAAAGAACTTGAAAAAAATAAATATATTCCTAAGAGTAATTTTATATTTATTGCACTTAATTTAACAAATTATTGCAGGAAACACATAGACAGCATTTTCCCAGTAAAATTATTATACTTAAATGAACTTTTGACAATGTATTAATTACAAGGACATGACCACATTTATTCTGCTGATCCAGTAATTACACACATTAAAGAAATATTTATCCACAAACCATGCAGTGTACTTTAAAACAGCATTTATTGCCAAATTACATTTCCTGAATATCTGTGCCTTATTTCCAGTTATTAGCAATTTTTATTTTAATTTTAAGAGGAAGAGTGTGACAAGAAATTTGAAAAATACTGCATAAATAAATGCTTACTGATGTGAAACTATTGAAATGTAGACGATTTTAAACATAGACCTCAGAAAGTAATTGTGAGGCACCTAAATTCATGTGTTTTAGGCAGAAAGATAAGAACAATCACAGTATGTCAAGGTTCTTCTTTTTTCCCTATTTTTATAATGAATAAAAACATACCATAAACTTTAAACCAAAATGACTTCACACTAGATAATAATAGGAGGAAAATTAATATAAATGGTATCTGTTTGAAAGATGCAAATACACAGTTTGTTTCAGAAAGCTTGAAAACTTCGATGAAATACTAGCAGTCATCTCCAATGCAATCAGCATAGTTCTACCTCTGTAACAATTCTCAGAAACAAACATGTTTCCTTTCATTCTGGATGTTGTAAAAAGTAGCTGAAGAGAGAGAGAAAGATATTCCTTCTCTAAGGTCTCACAGCTGGTGAGAGGCTGAGGAAAAATCTGAATTGAAGAACTAGCACACTGAACTTAACCAAAGATTACTTTTGCCCCCAGTGGCACATTTTATTACACTTACCAAATAATATAAACCAATTTCTATAGCAAGGCATTCAAAGCTCTAGTAGGAAATTAATTTTCACATGTCTCTAGACCAGCATGGCATCTCCAATGCTTTAACTGAGCATCCCAAACACAGCTCTTTGAGATTTTAAGCCATTCAGTTTTCTGGAAAAAAGTGCAGAACCTATCTTGAAGTTAAGTTTCTTGTAAAAGGAGAACTTACATTATTTTCCAGTTCCTTTTTCCAGGAGAAAAAAGAGGAATCTTACTAAAAGCTTAGCACTTAGTGTGAAAATTAACAACGATAATAGTAATGATAATAATAAAAGAGAACAACTGGAATTCTATTTTGTGAATGTCTTCTTTGAACTAACATTTTACACATGTTAGGTCATATAATACAATTTCTTAAAATGAGATTAACAGCAAAATATGCATCTAAATAAGATTTAAAATAGTATAATGTATGTCATGATCTGATTAGGTAGAGGGAATCCTTAAACCACGAAAAACTACAATATATTGTCCCCCACCCCCATTTAAACTTTCAGAAAATAAAATACATCATCAAATTGATGTATATACTTAATGTGTCAGTGTCTTCAGTCCTAAAATCTCTATAGCAACTGCCAAAATCAAGTAGCACATCTTAATACTAATAAAGTTAAAGAGAGCTCTTCCTCAAACATTGAAAAGAGACAAGCATGCATAATTTTAGATGATGGGGATCATCATTAGAAATTACCAGCCTTAAGACCTAATGTGCTGGACTCTGCACACCAATCTATCACCTTATTTGTTTGTAATGGGACTGCATCAGAACATGGCAAAAGACAAAGTAAATATGAATGAGATGGTTAAAAGGCCTATACCCAGCAGGACATCTCAGTTTTGGTTGTCTTTCTGCTCTGGGAGCACAGGTAAATTTGGGCTAGATGATCTTTAAAGCATTTCTTAGCTCTAAATCCAACAAAGATATTTCATAAATTATAAAATATTGCTTAAATATAAGTATCCCTATTTTTTAAAAACTGACTTGTAGAGATATAAGTTAAGAATAGCATTTGCTTTAAGCTGTATAGACAATTCCTGCTATAAAATTTAATGTTTTATTAAAACACAGAAGTATGCTCTTATAAATGCATGCCTTAAAAATACTTGTAGGTGTAAAACAGAAAGATTGTGCTTGCTTTGGGGAGAGCAAGGTAGGGGAACAGAGAATAAAAGTAATAGGACTCTCATGTCCAGACTCTGTTTATGAAGATTAGAACACTCCCACACATACTCACTACCACTAAATAAAATGAAAATGTCCTCATTGTATTTTTGCCTAAGCTACTATATAATCTGTTACTACTGTTGGCAGTGACTGAGAAATAATATGCATTAAAGAGTGTTAGATCAAATAGATAAATGTAGGTATGGCTAAAAAGGCAAATGAAAGATTAATATAAATTATGTTCATTTATTTTTAAATGCTTCATTTTAATAGCCTACTTTCTGCAAAATTATGCACAAATGAACACTCAGGGAAAAAGCAAAAGTTTAAAAGATGTTTTAGACTACTTCTTCTTCACATAATGAATTATACATATATTGTTCCTGAGTCACAACTACCAGTATTTTTGGCTTCCAAAGCACTTTGTGAAAAATTCAGTGATAAATGCTTGGTGCTGACTTCACACACCAAAGCCTTCACCATCAGCCCAAAATCTATTTCTGTGGGTTTTGTGGTTATAGCAGTTAGGCTTCCACATCTGGCTATGTCTCAAGAATCAGAGAATCTGGCCACTAGAAAACATAATTCCTTATTATATAATGCTTTGTGCAATTAGTTTAGAAAGATGTGCTTCTCTTTCAAAAATAAGAAAATGTGTTAAGTCTTAAGAGTTCTCAATCAAGGAGAACTCTCTCAATCCTCCTTTCTATCCCTCATTTCTCATCAACCATCATAATCAAAGTGAGCGTATTCCAAGAACAACAGTTTTAAAAAGAAGAAACTGGTCACTAAATACATGTATATGCAACATCAGACATAAAAAGAAAGCATGCAAAATAAAATATGATAAAATACTAGTTCTTGAAAAAAGAAACACTATGAAATGCCAGGGTTAATTTTTTTGCCTAAAATCTACAGTCTATGCCATGCTGACTCGTAGAACTCTAAATCTAAGAACAATTGATCTGACTTATTATAGAAAAACAGTTTTGAATACTGTTTTGGAAATTCTAATTACAGAAACAAACCATAAAATATAAAGAAGCAGAAATACTGGAAAAAAGGATGTGTTGTGTTTTATTTTTTTTTCAGAAACTTCTCCACATTAACAGTAACTAGTTAGGTGGCAATA
>SJYQ01011015.1:73790-91413 GCA_006410935.1 Redunca redunca | reverse complement strand
CTTGTGCTTCTTCCAGCCCAGCATTTCTCATGATGTACTCTGCATAGAAGTTAAATAAGCAGGGTGACAATATACAGCCTTGACGTACTCCTTTTCCTATTTGGAACCAGTCTGTTGTTCCATGTCCAGTTCTAACTGTTGCTTCCCATACAGATTTCTTAAGAGGCAGGTCAGGTGGTCTGGTATTCCCATCTCTCTCAGAATTGTCCACAGTTTATTGTGATCCACACAGTCAAAGGCTTTGGCATAGTCAATAAAGCAGAAATAGATGTTTTTCTGGAACTCTCTTGCTTTTTCCATCATCCAGCAGATGTTGGCAATTTGATCTCTGGTTCCTCTGCCTTTTCTAAAACCAGCTTGAACATCAGGAAATTCATGGTTCACGTATTGCTGAAGCCTGGCTTGGAGAATTTTGAGCATTACTTTACTAGCATGTGAGATGAGTGCAATTGTGCGGTAGTTTCAGCCACACATACTAATCCCAAGATAAAGGTTTTGTTTAAAATTGTAGCCTTTGGCATTCTAAGAATTGTGATATGATCCCACACTGATATGATGTAGCAAAGTCCTAACAATTTCTGTGATTATGGGAAATTTATGAATTCTTCTGAATTTCTGCACTTTCATCTTTAAAATGGTGTGATCATGCAGTTACTAATTCATTTCTAACCGAGTATGAACTTAATTTTTTAAATACCTTTTCTTAAATACCTATTATCAGGATTTTTATGACAATGATGATGCTAAAGATGATGATGAAAATTAAACTTTACTGAGCATTTACTATGGGTCAAATGGGGGCTTCCCTTATGGCTCACACAGTAAAGAATGTGCCTGCAATACAGAAGACCTGGGTTCAGTTCCTGAGTTGGGAAGATGCTGTGGAGAAGGGACTCACTATCCACTCTAGTATTGTTTCCTGGAGAATCCATGGAGAGAGGATCCTGGTAGGCTACAGTCATTGGGGTCACAAAGAGTCCAACATGACTGACTAACACTTTCACTTTCATGGGTCAAATATAGTTCTAAGCAATTTTACCAGGCTAATTCATTTAATAATCACAATTGTTTTATAGATTGGGAAACGCAGGCATAATTTCCTCTGCACCAAGGAGTTTTTTCTTCAGCACCTAAACTCAGAAAAAGTCTGTAATCAATGACATTGGTCTTGGAGTTGCATCAGGTTTTCTGACTCTCCATGGTACTTGAACATAATAAAGATAACAGAGAAGTTTATTCATTGATTCACTTTTAGTGAATTGCAAATACACCCCCTATTAAGTGAATCTCCTGAGTCTATTCTTTTAACTAAATAATCTAAATAGCTTAATATTTTCTGAGTAAGATAGAATATTGAAACATTGTTCACTGAGCATAATTTTAAGTTTATATATTCAGTTCAGTTCAGTCCCTCAGTCGTGTCCAACTCTTTGTGACCCCATGAATCACAGCATGCCAGGCCTCCCTGTCCATCACCATCTCACGGAGTTCACTCAAACCCACGTCCATCCAGTCCATGATGCCATCCAGCCATCTCATCCTCTGTCATCCCCTTCTCCTCCTGGCCCCAATCCCTCCCAGCATCAGAGTCTTTTCCAATGAGTTAACTCTTCGCATGAGGTGGACAAAGTACTAGAGCTTCAGCTTCAGCATCATTTCTTCAAAGAAATCCCAGGGCTGATCTCCTTCGGAATGGACTGGTTGGATCTCCTTGCAGTCCAAGGGACTCTCAAGAGTCTTCTCCAACACCACAGTTCAAAAGCATCAATTCTTCGGCGCTCAGCCTTCTTCACAGTCTGCCGGGGTCCAGCAAGGGTGGATCCAGGAAATTTGAAGCATGGACGGCGTTGGTGAGGAAACACTTATTTATTAATACAAGATTAGATTAGGAAGAAATAGTGTAGTAGGAAAATTAAGTGGAGAAAAGAGGCTGAATAACTTGGTTTACGTGGAAAGCCAATAACGTTCCAGACAAGGAGCTTACTCCATCTACTTTAGGCCACCGGCGTCCGTTTGAATATCGGAGAGTGCCCTGCCTTGGGCTCTCTCTCTTACAGATCTTAAAAGCCAGGACAAGTAAGTAGACATGGTGAGCCTCCATGCCCCAGATGGGAATTCAGCCTGAAATTAGAGTAAAGAAGAGACACAGGGGAAACCAGTCCTTCCAATGACTGGCTCCTGCCTCTATTGTTCAGAAGGCCTTTTATAACCTTTTTGATTGTACATAGAGATCAATGGGTAATGTAAAATTATGCAGTGTTAGCAGTCCAGACTCTTATCCAAACTAGGCTTTTCTCTCTGCATACCTGATTGTATACACAAGTCTTAGGTAATTTACATCATCTTCCTGCCAAAAGGGCCAATTAACATTTTACAGCCTTTTTTCTGATGAGGGTTTGTCAACCAGAAGACTTATTTGTGTTGATCTTCCCAAAGTCTGGTGCCACTCTTCAGAAAGCACTAAATAAAGTTACATTCTTACATAGCAAGGACACAAGAGGAGTGCAGTGATATATAACAAAGAAAAGTAATTAACTCAAAAGTCTAGTGTTGCTAACATCAAAACTACTATATATCTTTTTCCATATCCCGTTTACATTGATTAACATCCTCCCAGGTGCCTGAAAGATAAAGAATATGGAGGCCTGGTGGCAATCATTGAGTCAACAGTGAAAACCCGTCACCAATATGATTTTTAACTCTTTAGAAAAGGCTCTGTATCTTTAAGATGCTTTTAAGCTTTGTGCCTCTCGTGGTTGGTGGGGGCTGTAAGCAATTCACAAGCTATAAGAGTAACCTGTTAGGCAAGCTAGAGAGCTATCAGAGGGGTTTAACTGAAACATCCCTTTCGAATGCAGAAGACTAAAGCCCTGATTTGACTTTTTCCAGAAAATATTAGAAGAGTGGAAAAGCAGGCAGATTCTTATTTTTTCAGGGGGGATACTTAGGAAATTCCAGGGGGAAAACCTAAGGTCTGATTAGCCTTGCCATCAGAGCTCTGCCACATGACCTTGTCATGGGTGGAATTCCTCACGCTGGCTCCCAGAAACAGTCCAACTCTCACATCCATACATGACCACTGGAAAAACCATAGCCTTGACTAGACTGACCTTAGTCAGCAAAGTAATGTCTCTGCTTTTGAATATGCTATCTAAGTTGGTCATAACTTTTCTTCCAAGCGTCTTTTAATTTCATGGCTGCAATCACCATCTGTAGTGATTTTGGAGCCCAAAAGAATAAGTCTGACACTGTTTCTACTGTTTCCCCATCTATTTCCCATGAAGTGATGGGACCAGATGCCATGAACTTCATTTTCTGAATGTTGAGCTTTAAGCCAACTTTTTCACTCTCTACTTTCACTTTCATCAAGAGGCTTTTTAGACCCTTTTCACTTTCTGCCATAAGGGTGGTGTCATATGCATATCTGAGGTTATTGATATTTCTCCCGGCAATCTTGATTCCAGCTTGTGTTTCTTCCAGTCCAGTGTTTCTCATGATGTACTCTGCATAGAAGTTAAATAAGCAGGGTGACAATATACAGCCTTGACGTACTCCTTTTCCTACTTGGAACCAGTCTGTTGTTCCATGTCCAGTTCTAACTGTTACTTCCTGACCTGCATACAGATTTCTTAAGAGGCAGGTTAGGTGGTCTGTTAGTCCCATATCTTTCAGAATTTTCCACAGTTTATTGTGATCCACACAGTCAAAGGCTTTGGCATAGACAATAAAGCAGAAATAGATGTTTTTCTGGAACTCTCTTGCTTTTCCCATGCTAGTAAAGTAATACTCAAAATTCTCCAAGCCAGGCTTCAGCAATACGTGAACCATGTACTCCCTGATGTTCAAGCTGTTTTTAGAAAAGGCAGAGGAACCAGAGATCAAATTGCCAACATCTGCTGGATCATGGGAAAAGCAAGAGAGTTTATATATTACTTCTATGTATTAGAGAGACTAGAGCATTCAGTCAGGATAATGTAAGTGCTCATATTTGACACACTTAGAAGGTAAGAACTGGATGTGTGTAGTTGAAAGGTATGATGCCTGTGCTCATGAGTTCTGCTCATCTGCTAAAATGGTGTCATTTGCCAGGCATTTTCATGTATCTGTGCCCTGATTGTGAAATAGCAGTTACTTACTATGGTTAAATGTAATAATTTTTTTGTATACTAACATAATAACTTGACTTATAAAACTAGAAACAACACATGGGGCTCATCAATAGTTAAGTAGTAAACAAATTATATGTCCAACTCTTTCAACCCTATGGGTGTAGCCCAACTGGCTTCTCTGTCCATGGGACTTTTCTGACAAGTATACTGAAGTAGGTTGCCATTTCCTCCTCCAGGAGATCTTCCTGACCCAGAGATGGAATCCACATTCCCTGTGTCTCCTGCACTGCCAGGCAGATCGCATAACACTTGAGCCACCTGGGAAGCCCAAACAAATTGTGGTATATCCAGATAATATAATACTGCTACAAAAGGAACAAAGTACTGATATACAGAATAACATGAATAAATCTTAAAAGCATGATGCTTTAAAAATCTAGAAAAAAATACATAGTATATGTTTCTTTCCAGATAAAGTTCTAGAAAATACAAACAAATCTACAGTGACAGAAAGCAGATCAGTAGCTATACCCCATCTGGAAATGGGAATGGAGAGCAGGATGGATTATAAAAAGCCACAAGGAAACTTTGGGGGAGGGGGGGTGGTGATAGAAGTCCCTGTTATCCTATTATTGTGATGGTTTTATGGTTAAATACCTATACTCATAATTAATTTAATTAGTTGAAGTTATACTAAGAGCAATAAAAGCCANTATTAGAGAGACTAGAGCATTCAGTCAGGATAACGTAAGTGCTCATATTTGACACACTTAGAAGGTAAGAACTGGATGTGTGTAGTTGAAAGGTATGATGCCTGTGCTCATGAGTTCTGCTCATCTGCTAAAATGGTGTCATTTGCCAGGCATTTTCATGTATCTGTGCCCTGATTGTGAAATAGCAGTTACTTACTATGGTTAAATGTAATAATTTTTTTGTATACTAACATAATAACTTGACTTATAAAACTAGAAACAACACATGGGGCTCATCAATAGTTAAGCAGTAAACAAATTATATGTCCAACTCTTTCAACCCTATGGGTGTAGCCCAACTGGCTTCTCTGTCCATGGGACTTTTCTGACAAGTATACTGAAGTAGGTTGCCATTTCCTCCTCCAGGAGATCTTCCTGACCCAGAGATGGAATCCACATTCCCTGTGTCTCCTGCACTGCCAGGCAGATCGCATAACACTTGAGCCACCTGGGAAGCCCAAACAAATTGTGGTATATCCAGATAATATAATACTGCTACAAAAGGAACAAAGTACTGATATACAGAATAACATGAATAAATCTTAAAAGCATGATGCTTTAAAAATCTAGAAAAAAATACATAGTATATGTTTCTTTCCAGATAAAGTTCTAGAAAATACAAACAAATCTACAGTGACAGAAAGCAGATCAGTAGCTATACCCCATCTGGAAATGGGAATGGAGAGCAGGATGGATTATAAAAAGCCACAAGGAAACTTTGGGGGAGGGGGGGTGGTGATAGAAGTCCCTGTTATCCTATTATTGTGATGGTTTTATGGTTAAATACCTATACTCATAATTAATTTAATTAGTTGAAGTTATACTAAGAGCAATAAAAGCCAAGACATCAAACTGTGTATGTGCGAGTGCTTTTGTTTTTCAAGAAAAAAAGAAGCGTTTTGGCCTAAAGCAGCAGTTGTCAATCTTTTTGGTCTCTGGACCAAAATTCTTAA
This sequence comes from Redunca redunca, assembly GCA_006410935.1. Classification (NCBI taxonomy): domain Eukaryota; kingdom Metazoa; phylum Chordata; class Mammalia; order Artiodactyla; family Bovidae; genus Redunca; species Redunca redunca. Next base: position 85,599 of record SJYQ01011015.1, on the reverse strand, counting down.
AATTCTCTAAGGATCCCAAACAGCTTTTGTTTATGGGAATTATAATTTTTAATATTTAACTAATTGGATATTAAAATGGAAAATTAACATTTGTATTTATTGAATCATGATAACAATTATTAACACATTGTCTATTAACATAAAACATCTTAATACTATTTTGAAAATACTTTTGAACTCTCAGACCCAAGCAAGAACCACTGTCCTCAAATAAAATGTCAGTTAGTTTTACACTATGAAAAAGACTAATGAAAGAGAAAGCTTGGGAAGCAAATTTTATTTGCAGTGGAATATAATACCTAAGTCTGTAAAGTGAGGAAAGGTGTTAAATAAAAGTCCATCAAATTTCACTTAATCTTATTAGAATTACTTTCTAGGTTTAATGACTAATGCCTTTGACTACTTTGTGAAATATTTTTTTTACCTGCTTCACCTGATTTCCTCAGCAGAGATTCATGTTTTATGAAAATACTTTTCTTATGCTTTATGTTGAGTTAATTATGCTTTGATATTAAAGAAAAAAGAAAATTGTTTTTCTTACGTATAAAAGACCTAGGGTTCTTTATAATNCTTCCATGTGTACTGTTAAATGCTTTCTTCTCACTGTGATTAAATAGGCATCTTTAGGCATGGATGATCCTTTCTTAATAAGTTTCATTCTTATTTCTGATAAATATTTGGAGTTTGTCTTCTTAATATCAAATTTTAAATATGTAAAAGGAATAAAGTGAAAGTCTCAGCATAACTTTAATATCTAAAACTAACTTTGAAATTTCCCAGAGAAATGCTAGATAGAATTAGATTTCTTTACTATGCTACTATTGTAAATTGTTTTATGGGAAATTCTGTCCAATTAGGAGAAACAAGATCTTCCTATGTTAAATGTGTATAGATAAATTAATGTACATATTTCAGAATTTGTATGCCACCATAGGAATTCCCTGGAATGTATCAGTGCTATTGCTGACTATACTATGCTTTACCTGCAGAAACACTCATCAAAATTCTTCTAAATTATTCTCTACCTTGAAAGAGAAATGTGATCTTTTCCATATTGATATTTTGGGTTATATTATTAAATAAATTACAGCCATTAAATCTATCATCTAAAATGAGATTTTAATTTATAGTTTACCTAATCTTTAATTTAGAGTTTATCTTATGGCAGAAAGTGAAGAGGAACTCAAAAGCCTCTTGATGAAAGTGAAAGAGGAGAGTGAAAAATTTGGCTTAAAGCTCAACATTCAGAAAACCAAGATCATAGTCCCATCACTTCCTGGGAAATAGAAAGGGAAACAGTGTCAGACTTTATTTTTGGGGGCTCCAAAATCACTGCAGATGGTGACTGTAGCCATGAAATTAAAAGATGCTTACTCCTTGGAAGCAAAGTTATGACCAACCTAGATAGCATATTTAAAAGCAGAGACATTACTTTGCTGACTAAGGTCCATCTAGTCAAGGCTATGGTTTTTCCAGTGGTCATGTATGGATGTGAGAGTTGGACTGTGAAGAAGCCTGAGCACCAAAGAGTTGATGCTTTTGAACTGTGGTGTTGGAGAAGACTCTTGAGAGTCCCTTGGACTGCAAGGAGATCCAACCAGTCCATTCTGAAGGAGATCAGCCCTGGGATTTCTTTGGAAGGAATGATGCTAAAGCTGAAACTCCAGTACTTTGGCCACTTGATGGGGAGAACTGACTCATTGGAAAAGACCCTGATGCTAGGAGGGATTGGGGGCCGGAGAAGAAGGGGACGACCGAGGATGAGATGGCTGGATGGCATCAAGGACTCGATGGACATGAGCCTGAGTGTACTCCGGGAGATGGTGATGGACAGGGAGGCCTGGCGTGCTGTGATTCATGGGGTCGCAAAGAGTCGGACACAACTGAGCAACTAAACTGAACTGAACTGAACTGAGCGCTTTGATATAATCTTCAACCAAGGACAGTCTCAAAGCCTGTGGGAAATTACTGTACCAGATACTTTGAACTTTTGATACTTTAAACTCTCAAATACAGGCTTCTGAACTCACATCAGCTATAAAACTTTCATACTGTACCAGTGGGACTGAGACAGACTTTCAGAACTCATTTTAGTCCAAAAGCCAAAGGGCTTTATGAAAACAGACTCTTAACCAAAGATCCAATAAGTGAAGACTCAATTAGATAGGACTGAATGAGCTGATGAGGGACATTTTATTATGATTATTTGTCTGAATGTGGTTGATATTGTTTCATTGTCATATTTATCTGGATTTAAAAAGCTGTATTTTCTCTTTCTACTTAACTTGAATGCATAATTATGTTTTTAAAAACTACAATAAAATATTTAAAAATCATGTCTGATTCTGATTCCTAGAATCTCTTACTAAATCTTCTTACTTTTTATTACATTGGCAAATAGTTATTTATTGGGGATCAATAAGAATCTGTCTTCCATTTATCATGTCTTATCATGACACAATTTAGGGAATCAATTGCATAACCAAGACCTTATCTGGAGTATTATATTTGACAGTTCAGTTCAGTTCAGTTGCTCAGTCGTGTCTGACCCTTGTGACCCCATGGACTATAGCAGGCCAGGCTTCTCTGTCCATCACCCAGTCCCAGAGCTTACTCAAACTCATGTCCATTGAGTCGGTGATGCCATTCAACCATCTCATCTTCTGTCATCCCCTTCTCCTCCCACCTTCAATCTTTCCCAGCATCAGGGTCTTTTCAAATGAGTCAGCTCTTCACATCAAGTGGCCAAAGTATTGGAGTTTCCTCTTCAGCATCAGTCCTTGCAGTCCAAGGAACTTTCATTATGTTGATTAACTCAAGTAGGATAGGCACTTTTTAAGGAGAAAAAAAAAAAAGAATCGTTTATGTCTGGAGTCAATGTCAAATAAGACGTTAGGAAAATTGGCCTGATACCCAGCTTACCAGGTCCCAGCCTTACAGAAGTTAAGAAAGTCATGTAGGACATGAAAATTAGTAAATTTGCTGACATAGCAAAGGAAGGCATTCATCAAAATTTACATGTATGGCTAGAGAAATCTGGTAGAGCTTCTTAGGCTTAGTATTATTCCCTTGGGAGAGTAAATTATACAGGCTTTTAAAAATCTGATCTAACATCCCTTGAAAACTTTCAAAGAGAATTTAATTTATGACTTCAGTAATCTCAATATCTTAATCTTATTACTAGGAGAAGTAAGCTTTGAGATTTTATGATCATGATGGAGGAGATAGATGATTGAGGAAAATGGTCAGACTTGGAAAGAGGCGTAAAAAATCACTGGAAGTCATGACCAGAGCACCACTCCAGATTATCTACACTTTTCATTATATTTGAGCCATTTCACAGATTAATAAGTTGTAGAACACATATTATAATGCAAATGGTTCTTGTCCATAGAAATACAAACATATTTCATCCAGTAGAATACAACTGATTGTTGCCCTGTGGATACTGATCACCTTTACCTAATTTTATAAACTCATCTCAGCATTCTTCATTGTCTGCCTCTCTCCATAAATAAGCATGAGCAAACAGCCAAACACACAACACTCACGACACACACTCAAACACACACACGTATAGGTACGTATGGGTTCCCCAGGTGGCGCTAGTGGTAAAGAAACTGCCTATCAATGCAGGAGACTTAAGAGAAGCATGTCCCATATCTGGCTTACTGTTCACTATGTTGTACTAAGCTTAGTCACTCAGTCATGTCTGACTCTTTGTGACCCCATGGACTGCAGCCTGCCAGGCTCCTCTGTCCATGGGGATTCTCCAGGCAAGAATACTTGAGTGGGTTGCCATGCCCTCCTCCAGGAATCTTCCCAACCCAGGGATCGAACCCAGGTCTCCCACATTGCAGGTATATTCTTTACCATCTGAGCCACCAAGGGAAGTGCAAGAATACTAAAGTGTGTAGCCTATCCCTTCTCCAAGGGAACTTCCCAACTCAGGAAGTGAACCAGGGTGTCCTGCATTGCACTTGGATTCTTTATCAGCTGAGCTACCAAGGAAGCCTGGGCTACAGTTCATAGAGTCTCAAAGAGTTGGATAAGACTGAGACAACTAGGACATACAGCACATAGGTGTGTATATATACATGTGTGTTTGGTGTGTTCTTTGAAATCTCTTTTGAACTAGTTACAACACCTTACTAATGTCTCCATTAGTTAATTAATTAACAAAATCTTGGATAGGTAATTATTTAAAAAATCTATAACAAGAATTTAGAGGCCATTTATCCAGATGAGAATAAGGAAGCAGAAGAAAATGAGGTATATTCCAGAAGATAAAATAACATGTGTAAAATCCCTATTGTAGGAGAGAGCAACACCTATTCAAGAAACTGGAAGAAGGGTAGGTGTATGAGACAGACAGTAAAAGATAAGGCTGGATGGAGTAGGTAGGATCCTAGCCTGTTGGAACAGGAAGCCCATATTTAAGACCCATGTTTATTTTTATCTCAAAAGAAACAAGATTATTCCATTGAAATCCATTAAAGTGATATGAGATCAACAAGGAAAGGGAGAGAATGAGTAGGAAGAATGTGTGAAGGTGTACCACATGGTGACTATAGTCATTAATACTGCTAAGAAAGCGATCTTAAAATTGCTCATCACAGGGAAAAGTTGTAACTATGCAGGGTGATGGACATGGATGTTAACTGGTCCTACTGTGCTGATCATTTTACTATATATACAAATAGCAAATCATATTTCATACCTGAAATCAACACAGTGCTGTATGTCAATTATATTTCAATAAAAAACTTTTAAAACTATTAATTTCTCCAGTTTTGATATTCATATATTTAAATTAGCTTTATAATATGATACACTAAGTGAGGAATATTCTATAATTTAAAACATATATGGATATACATTTAATTTACTTTTAGATGTGCATTTGAGTCATTGATAGAGTAGGAAGGAAAAGGAAGAAAAGAGAGATGGAAACATTTGGTAAGTTACCAATGACAGGCAGCATTTAGTGGGGATATTTTTTTTTTTTTTTTTTTTTAAGAAAAAGGATTGAGGTAGAGTTACAGGCTATTGCCATCAGCCAGCAGGAAAAAAGAAAAAAAAAATGAGATTTAGCAGAAAGATGTGGATTGTCTTATTATTTTCTAAGGATCATGTGTGTGGGTTGGGGGTATGGTGTTGACATTAGTGGGACTTTCAGTCAGTCAAAGAGATATAAAACAGGCTCCAGTTTCATGTAATTGAAGGAAGTGGGGCTGGGAAAGTTGTGTTTCTGAGTCATGACCACAGCATTACCCATCCCAAAGGACCTTGAAATAGAGCTGCAGCTGCCAGCTTCACTCATCTCCAGCACCGACACTTTGAATCATTTGTGAAAATAAATATTCAAGAACTCACAAATGTATTTGTTTAGAAAAATAAATTTTAAACAAGATTTCACCTCCTATATACAGAAAATACTTTCATTCCAATTTCTAGTATCTCTATGCAAGAGACTACCTTGGGATTTATAGTGTTCTCTAGTATATCAAGAGATTAGGGCTAAAAAGATTACATTTATTCAGCTGGGAGGATGGCAATGAGAGTAAGGGAAAATATTTAAACTGACTTGCTTCAGGTTTTGAGTATTTTTAAAAATTGTCTTTTAAAGAGTTTTGCAATACCTTTTTTATGAAAAACATATTATCATAGCCATATATTGCTTAATACTTAGAAAAAGCAAAGGTATAACCTAGAAGGACCTTAAGGGGGTCTTCCCAGGACAGGCCTTCTCCCACATTCTCTGCTTTAGCTCCTCTCTGAAGTACCCAAATTATAGAATGTGATGCAAATTTCTTGAGTTGTTTTGCAGCCTTGAACTCCTGCCCCCACTTGAAGATATTAATGACTTGATGACCCTGAACACACAGCCCCAGGCTTCCTGGAGCCTAAGGACTGAGAATGCTAACCCCTATGACACCTCACTGTGACCTCACCACCAGCCAATCAGAGAATTGTGCACAAGCTGATCACAGACCCTGTGACCCACCTCCCCTCACCTGGCTTTTAAAAGTGCCAGGCAGGGGACATCTGTTCAGTCTCTGGTTCAGGAAGATTCTACATGCTGCAGAACAACAAAGCCTGTCAGCCACAACTACTAATTCTGTGCTCCAGAGTTCAGGAGCTGCAACTGCTGAAGCCCACATGCCCTAGAGCCCTTGCTGGGCAACATGAGAAGCTACCACAGTGGGAAGCCTACACACCACACCTAGAGAAAGCTCCTGCATTGCAACAAAGACCTGGTGCAGCCAAAAAAAAAAAAAAAATACTTTGCTGAAACCCTTTGGGGAGTTCATGACTTTTTAGGGCAAGAGTCACCCATCTCCTTTATGGCCTACAATTAACTTTCTCTACTCCAAACTTCAGCGTTTCAGTTTGTTTAGTCTCTCTGTGCATCTGGCACATGAACTTGCCTTAACAAAAATAACTTTATAATTGAGAAATCTAGCATCACCTGAAATCATTCAGTCTCCCTGATAATGGGACAAACATATTTTTCTCTATGGTTGAAAGACTGAGAAGTACACAATACTAATAAAGCATTATCCAACCAAAATCCAAAATTCCTATTTGTAACTAAAATCTGATCATGAGGAAACAATCAGGTAATCCAAACTGAAAGAAAGCGGGTTTAGAGACTTAAAAAATCAGTGTTATTAATTTGAAAATGAAATGATTATTTATGCACTCTGTGCTCAGTTGTGTCTCTTTGTGACCCTAAGGACTGTAGCCTGCCAAGGTCCTCTGTCTGCGGAATTTTCTAGGCAAGCTTCCTGGAGTGGGCTGTCATTTCCTCCTCTAGGGGATCTTCCCAAACTAGGGATCAAACCCATGTCTATTGCATTGGCAGGTGGATTCTTTACCACTAGTACCATATAGCAATCCCATTGGAAAATGCTGGGAACCAATAAATGCTGTGTATGATCCTTGATTGCTTTTGGAATAAAAACAAAGTAAAAAACTGAAAATACAAAGAAACAATTTTAAAAAGTTACAAAGGATATTATTATTGTGATGGGGGAAAATTAAATATGGGATCCATTTTAGATAATAAGATCAATGTTAAATTTCTAGAGTATTTTAACATGTGGTTATATAGAAGAATATTCTTATTCTAGGAGATGCATCCTAAGGTATTTTAGTTATAACACAATAGAGTTAAAGGAATATGGATATGAGCAAATGTTAAGAATTGAAGAATTTTGGTGAAGAGTTTGCACAGTTTACTGTACCATTCTTTCAACTTTCCTGTAGTTTTGAAACTTCTCAAATACTAACTTGGGAAAATAATTTAAAAATAAAAACCTATTGTATTTTTAGTGCATGGTGGTAGTGGTTCAGTCACTAAGTTGCATCATGTCCAACTCTTATGATCCCATGGATTGTAGCCTGCCAGGCTCCTCTGTCCATGGGGTATTCCAGGCAAGAATACTGGAGTGGGTAGCCATTTCCTTCTCCAAGGGATCTTCACAACCCAGGGATTGAACCCAGGTCTCCTGCATTGCAAGTGATTTATTTATTTATTTATTTTTACCACCTAAGCTAGAAGGGAAGTCATTTTAGTGCATAGATGTTCTCAAATAGAAATCATTGTTAGGTGATTTCATTTGGTTTTGCGTGCTAAGTCACTTCAGTCAACCTCTTTGTGACCCAATGGGCTGTAGCAACACCAGGCTCCTCTGTCCATGGGACTCTTTAGGCAAGAATACTGGAGTGGGTTGCCATGCTCTCCATCAGGGAATCTTCCCAACCCAGGAGCTGAACCCGTACCTTTTAAGTCTCCTGTATTTTCAGGTGTGTTCTTTACCACTAGGACCACCTGGGAAGCTCTACATGGTTTTGGATGCATTGTTTAATCTAAAATCATATCCGAAAGTTAGATTTTCTTTTTTTAAAGATGAAGGGGAAAAAAAAAAAAAACTCAAAGGAAGCAAGAGTTTTTCAGTAAAAAGGCTGCTCTTTGACAATTATTCTTACAACCACTTCTTCAACCTTTCCCAAGATCCATCTTAGAGAAAATTTTATTCAAGAATTGCAGTTCTGAAAACTACTGATACTCTCAAAGAAGAACCATCTGATTTCAGTTCTAAATCTTCTAATTCCTGATACATCATTTTTATTATTTTAAAAAAGTATTCCTTAAGCCACTTTTACATAAGAAATAAATATCTTTCTCTTAGCATCTGCCTCAGTTCCTCCTAAAATTTCTAACAATCTGTTTCCTAGTATATGAGTATATGCATATACTCACTCATATGAGTGAGTATACTCATACTAAAATAATATTTTTCCTCAATATCATTTTTCTTAAACTCTACTTCATATATCTTAGTGAGTTTCTCTACTAAAATATCAAATAACTCTCTTTTCAGTTTAAACTTCTCAGTGGCCTACCTAATTGATTTCTCAAATGCAGCTAACAGCCATGTAACCTCTGGTGTCCACCCTGCAGATATTATTGTGTTATCTATATAGGCCTTCCCTAGGGGGCTGCTCTACTGCTGCTAACATTAGACCCCACCATTCTCTTTCTCAAAGATTTGCTGCACAGACTCACTGGCACTGCAGAAATCAGCGCTGCGCAGCCCGCTAGCAGCATGCCTTCTAGCTGCTTTATCTTACCATTTTGTAAATACTATTATAAACTTAATGTATGTATGATCATCAGGTTTTTTTGTTTGTTTTTCTGATTTTTTTAATTATTTTCAGCATATTACTAGCATTTCAGTCTGTTTCTTCCTTTTTACTTTTCGAACTTAATTTTGAGAGCAGTTTCTGAAATACAAAGCAGATAGAACAGAAATAATTTTCGAAATGTCCTTTTCCCCTCTTTTTCTTTTTTTGGTAGAGATTCAGCTTGAACATAATTTTAGATTTCAAGGAGATCTGCACTCATCTGAGGGCTGGGTCAAATGGGCTCTTTATAAGTCAGTTTGGATGGACTGTTTGAATCCTGGGTATAAGGACGTGGAGGGAAAGAGAGTGGAACTGGTGCAAAAAAAGATGACTGTGTTCACCAAGAGTGCTTCATAGAGAAATAATATGGCTTCACCCCTGTCTCCACTGGCCTATCTCCTGTGCACTCAGGCCTGACTCTTCAGGAAAGAGTAGAATAAATGAATAAATCTCATTACTCCATCACTCCCATGGACTCTGAGAGCACTGTCTCAGCACTGTGGAAGTCTTACAGCTAAAGCAAGCATGGCAATTGCAGGTGGCTGAGGTACAGATGCCTGCAGTAGCTAGGCTGGTGATGGCAGTGATCTCTTTAGGACCAACACTAGAGAAACTGTGAGTTATTGGCAAAGGTATCCAAGATTCTGGCCTTAGGCAACAGTAGCCTTCACTTGGCTTCTGTGAGTTTAAGCAGTACACTGGAAACCTATGCAGACACTGGTGTGATCCCTTTAGTTAATAGGAAGCATCATCATAATGAGCCACCAGAGAAAAACAGGAGAAGATTTATATTCCACAATTAGGAGCTAGCTCCTAATATGATGTCCCTGTGGAAATCCCAATAATCAATTTAGAGACAGTTGGAACTTCTAGGGTTCCTAGATATGAGTGGAACTTGGGGAAGGCCAGACAGAGAAATACAATGGTTGGCTCTCTCATTCTACAGTTACCTCAAGTTAGGGTACTGGTAGGTACAAATGTGAAGGTTTCCTTTATCAGAAAAGAAAAATATATGTATTTTCATGGGTGCCTGACACCACACTGTCTTAGGTTGTAGTGTCTTTTGGCCAGTAATTGGAATCACATCTTTCCTGTGGAGAAATTCTTAGAAATACTACAAAATGGAAAGCAATCAGCAGTCATCTGCTATCTTAAAGATCTGAGAATAAGTCAGAAGAAAATATTGAACTCAGTAGGAGTGATGAAATTTATTACGAAATGATGAATTTAGTTTTAGATACACCAATTGTAGTGTTACCATGGTATTTATTAAGATAGCACAGTGGTTAGGCAATGGAGGAAGAGGCCAAGGAAGTGCTGCTGGAAAGGAAGGAAAGAGCCCTTCCCAGGATCTACGGCTGGGAGAAGAGAGATTGCTACTGAAATAATAACTTTATAATTCTGTATGCTTCCCTGGTGGCTCAGATGGTAAAGAATCTGTCCGCAATTAAGGAGAACTAAGTTCAGTCCCTGGGTCAGGAAGATCCCCTGGAGAAGGGAATGGCACCCCCCTCAAGTATTTTTGCCTGGAGAATTCCATGGACAGAGGAGCCTGGCAGGCTACAGTCCATGGAATAGCAAAGAGCTGGACATGACTGAATGGCTAACACTTTCACTTTCATGACAAAAATTATTCTTAGCTATGTATTTACTCTTTGCTAGTTTTCTCTCAACTTTCTTTCTTAAGTTCCATATCTTCCTTTTAATTTTTTTTTTTAAATTAGTTTGCTGGAATACCAGTTTTAGAATTTCTTTCAGGCACAGGTTTAGGCAGGGAAATGTTCTGAATCTTCACTTTTCTGGAAGAGGCTTTGCTTTGCCATGTCATTTAAATGCCAGTTTGACTATATATAAGATCCTAAGCTTGAGAGTAAATAATTTTCTCTCAAGACTTTGAAGATATTGACATTAAGAATGATTTTCTGACTCTCCTTTATTTATTCAGATTTAATCTCACTTATCCAACCAGTCCATTCTGAAGGAGATCAACCCTGGGATTTCTTTGGAAGGAATGATGCTAAAGCTGAAACTCCAGTACTTTGGCCACCTCATGAGAAGAGTTGGCTCATTGGAAAAGACTCTGATGCTGGGAGAGATTGGGGGCAGGAGGAGAAGGGGACGACAGAGGATGAGATGGCTGGATGGCATCACTGACTCGATGGACGTGAGCCTGAGTGAACTCCGGGAGATGGTGATAGACAGGGAGGCCTGGCGTGCTGCAATTCATGGGGTCGCAAAGAGTCGGATACAACTGAGCGACTGAACTGAACAACTGATGCATATTTTCCCACATAAGAAAATAGGAGATACAGTGGCCTCTTTCTTTGAGATATATATATATAAAGCTTCTGTAACTTCCTCGGCCCTCCTCCACCATCCCCTTACTTTGAATGGTAGATATTAACAGAAGAAACTTATCAAAATTCTCAGAAATGTTAAAGAAACTTGGAAGCTATGTCAAAACAGAAGTTAAAAGTTCTGGAAATGAAAGTGAAAATAACTCAGTCATGTCCAACTCTTTGTGACCCCACAGTCTATACAATCCATGGAATTCTCCAGGCCAGAATACTGGAGTGGGTAGCCTTTCCCTTCTCCAGGGGATCCTTCAAACCCAGGGATCAAACCAAGTCTCCCTCATTGCAGGCAGATTCCTTACCAGCTGAGCCACAAGGGAAGCCCAAGAATACTGGAGTGGGTAGCTTTAAAAAAAAAAAAAAAAAAAGACTGTTAAAGCTATAAAAAGTACTGTCTTATTGGGATGAGAGGGTTGGGAAGAACAGAGCCAAATGTTAAATCAAAGGACAATCCCACAGGTGGAAATAAAAGAGCTTTTCTTTTGCACATGTGATAGCTCATGGTCTTTTTCTCCTCTATTCTTTGGACAGAGTGACACTCATATTTGCCTGATCAGGTAAAGAATCTTCTGTAATAAGTGATGCATTGTGTTTGTTTCTCCAGCAACTCATTTTCTCTATAGAAGCTTTCAGTCTCAACTTTGATGATTTATTTATGGTACAAAAGTTTATTTTACTATGATACTCTAGAAGCTTTACACATGTGAGTAAAATAATGATTCATGTTTTAAATATTTCTCTCAAAATATTAGAGGTATCTG
>SJYQ01011015.1:36805-71755 GCA_006410935.1 Redunca redunca | reverse complement strand
TGGGGGTGGGGCAATGCCAAGTGGCATCAGGGTTGGGGTCTTCTCTTCAAGGAGCTGGACAGTAATAAGCATGATCACGTGGACATCTGCAAGTTGCTCCAGGGACTGGCCTGGCTGGGTGGGGGCCACCCAGACCATGGTGCCCAGCAGGGCATCTCCCCTGAGGGTGACGCTGACCCAGATGACGGCCTTGACCTGGAGGAGTTTATCCTCTACCTGTAGGAGCAGGGACAACGCCTTCTACTTCTGTTCCACTCTGGACCGCAATCGGGATGGTAATTTCAACATCTCTGAGATCCAGCAGAGTTTCCGAGCCCTAGGCATTTCCATCTAGCTGGAGCAGGCAGAGAAAATCCTGCACAGTATAGACACGTGATAGCACCATGACCATTGAGTGGCAGGAGTGGCATGACCAGTTCCTGTTGCATTTGCTAGAGAACATGGAAGACATGCTGTATTTCTGGAAGCATGCCATGGTCCTGGGTATTGGCAAGTGCCTGACCATCCTGAATGAGTTCTTGGAGCAGGATAAACTGACTGGGGCATGGTGAAAGCAGCTGGTGGCGGACGTGGTGGCAGGTGCCATGTCCTGTAGAGGCACAGATCCACACCTCCAAGACCAACCGGCTGAATATCCTGGGGGGCCCTCCAGAAGGAGCATGATCCAAGAGAGGGGCGTGCATTCCCTGTGGCATGGCAATGGGATTAACGTGCTCAAGATTGCACCTGAGTTGGCCGTCAAGTTCATGGCCTATGAGCAGATCAACCGGGGCATCCAGGGGCAACAGCAGACACTGCACGTGCAAGAGCGCTTTGTGGCTGGCTCCCTGGCTGGCACCATATCCCAATCCATCATCTACCCCATGGAGGTGCTGAAGACATGGCTGACCCTTGGCCTGACAGGTCAGTAAAAGAGGCTGCTGGACTGTGAGTGGCAGGTTCTGGAGTAAGAAAGGCCCCATGCGGGTTCTGGGCATCATCCCCTACACGGGCATCAACCTGGCCATCTAAGAGGAGACCCTCATTCGATCCCTGGATCAGGAAGATCCCTTGGAGAAGGAAATGGCAACCCACTCCAGTATTCTCTCCTGGAGAATTCCATGGACAGAGGAGCCTGTCAGGCTACAGTTCATGGGGTCGCAATAGGTCGTGACACAACTGAACGACTCACACACACATACACACACACATATACCCACACAACAGAGTATCACTCAACCATTAAAGAATGAGGACTTCCCTGGTGGCTTAGATGGTAAAGCAACTGTCTACAATGTGGGAGAGCCGGGTTCAATCCCCAGGTCGGGAAGATCCCCTGGAGAAGGAAATGGCAATCCACTCCAGTATTATTGCCCGGAGAATCCCATGGACAGAGGAGCCTGGTAGGCTACAGTCCATGGGGTCGCAAAGTGTCAGACACAACTGAGCGACTTCACTTTCATGAAATTGGGTCATTTGTAGAGACATGGATAGACCTAGAGATTGTCATATAAAGTAAAATATGTTAGAAAGAGAAAAACAAATATTGTATATTAATGCATATGTGCAGATTCTAGAAAAAATTGTACCAATGAACCTGTTTGTGAGGTAGAAAGAGAGACATGGATGTAGAGAACAAAATGGACACTAAGTGAGGCAAGGATGTTTGCGATGATTTGGGAAATTGGGATCGACATATATACATCAATACGTATTAAAAAGGTAACTAATGAGAACCTGTTCTATAGCACAAGGAACTCTCCTTAATACTCTGTAGTGACCTAAATGGAATGAAATCCAAAAAAGTGGGGATACATGTACACATATAACTGATTAACTTTGTTGTACAGCAGAAACTAATGCAGCATTATGAAGCAATGATACCCCAATAGAAAAGTCTCTTTAAAACCCCGGAAGTGCGTGCTTTTTATTTCCTTCCAGGAACCTGGCTGATCACCTCCAAATAACTGGCCTTGACAGTTGGGAGTTTCTCTCATTCTTTCTGAGGTTTTAAAATTCTGAATGCATAAAACGTCATTTTGTCCATTCTGTCACACTTAGTCTCACACACTTGATTGAGCTTTTTTGAAGTCTAATGTGGCTTGGTTGGTTTCTCTCTAGCTTTTGTTACTTCCAAGTCAGCATGGAATTACTCCTTGTGGACTGAAATTCTATATAGTTTAGACATTCCCCTTCAGGAGACCTTTCTGGTGGATAAGTTAAAATTTACCATGCATACATTTTTGTTTTGATAAAATATCCTACTTGATCCTTGTAATAAACTCACATTGTAAATACTGGTAAAGATGAGAAAACTGACAAAGGGATTACATAACTTCTCCAAGATCACACAACTGGTATCTGGCACAGCTTTCTGATTTCAGAGCCCATTCTCTCAACAGCATTATTGTCTGCTTATTTCTGCTGACTACTTCCAGAAAAATTTTCTCTGATGAAGTCTGCTAACATTTGAGCAAAGATACTGTTGTTCATCTTTGAAAATATACTAGATTCCTAATCATTCTAATAATTTGAGCTATTAAACCCTATTCATGAACCTCACATTCACAGCAAGGCTTTATTCTGCTGGAGATCTATTTCTCTCTTCAATAGATGTACATTCTGCTCAGGACAACAAAGGCAATCCTAGACAGCCAAAAATGTGACTATAGATCAAACCAAATTTGTCCCCAGAAACTATGTCCTTGGCATGTCCTCAGGATATGAGAGGATTCTGGAATCTCAAGGTAACCTCATAACTCATTCAATTATCCTTTCCATCTATTTGCCTGAAGTCTTCTGTTAGAGGACCACCTCTTCTGGATGCTCACAAGGTCGTTGCATTTTTATAATTCTGACAGTCTGACAATCTCATGTTTACTAAGGTAGGACTAGGTTAAAGACTTTAGGTGGTTGGAAGAGTATTATTTATTCCTCTGTCTGTGGAATATTCCAGGCAAGAATACTGAAGCCTACTGCCATTTCCTTCTCCAGGGGATCTTCTTGACCCAGGGATTGAATCAGAGTCTCTTGTGCCTCCTGCACTATTTACAACAGTCTTAGGATAACAGCCAGAAGCAGTACTAGATTGCATGAGCCTGTCATTATTAAATATCGTGTTTAACAATCAACACCAATAAAAGGGGTTTTAATTAATTAACACCAAAGATATCACCCTTTCATACTGTTCATGGGATTCATTACTCATTGAAAGGACTGATGCTAAAGTTGAAGCTCCAATACTTTGGACACCCGATGAGAAGAGCCAACTCATTGAAATAGACTCTGAAGCTTGGAAAGATTGAGGGCAGGAGGAGAAGGGAGTGACAGAGAGTGAGATGCTTGGAAGGCATCACCAACTCAATATCCATTGAGTTTGAACAAGCTCTGGGAGATAGTGAAGGACAGGGAAGCCTGGAATGCTGCAATTCATGAGGTCACAAAGAATTGGACATGACTGAGAGATTTAACAACAACAACAACAAATATCACCTAAGGAGACATCTTGATTGATCCAGTTTAAAGCAGAACACTGTACTTTTTCACATTTTGATATAAAATGTTTGAATTTCTTTTGGGTGGCAAAAACTATGCCAAGTGCTTTCATATGGATTTTCATATTTAGAACTAGTCACAACTTGTGAAGTAGATAGTATTATTTTACAAATGTGAGATTTGAGGTTTTCTATTTTTATAGGTCCAGTATATAATTATTATTAAGTAGATAAGATTTTTAGTTGGAGTTTCAATATCAAATTCTCAAAATGCCCAGGTATTGCTTTCTTCTCCAATGCTCTAG
This sequence comes from Redunca redunca, assembly GCA_006410935.1. NCBI lineage: Eukaryota > Metazoa > Chordata > Mammalia > Artiodactyla > Bovidae > Redunca > Redunca redunca. The sequence continues at coordinate 67,977 of SJYQ01011015.1, read as the reverse complement.
ACGTGTTTCCAATGAGCAGCCATGTTTAAAAACAACTGGATTATGTGATGGACTTTTACTTTTATCTAGTTTGTTTCACTTTTTCTATTTCATATTCATTTCATTTACTTTATGTTTTCCAATTTCTCCATCTGGTTTTTTGTTGTTGTTGTTGTTCTTTCTCAAGCCTTATGAAGAATAGCAAAAAAGCTTCTGTGTGTGTGTCTGTGTGTGTGTGTGTGTGTGTGTGTGTATAGCATGTATAATATATATTAGAAAATTTATAAATTTTTCCTAGTTAACATATTTATAACATTTTGATACCACTTGTTTGACTTAGTGTGAATAGACAGCTAGATTTCTAGCTTATGTTTACTGAAAACTTTGATATACTTCCATGTATTTTGGCATCTAGTATTACTGCTAAAAGTCTAGAAAATTTATATCTTAGTGATTTTAAAAAATTTGAATGAAGCTTGAAACTTCTAATACAATTCTGAGAATATAAGGAAATACTATGTTGTAAAAAAAACTGGACATTTTTAAGTGATACAGTATTATTAACCAAAGAACAGATTTTGCACAAATTTCACAAAATTTTATATGAGGAAATTGAGGTTTTCTAGTGCAAAACTGGTATTGTGGTGTTGGAGAAGACTCTTCAGAGTCCCTTGGACTGCAAGGAGATCAAACCAGTCAATCAATCAATCCTAAAGGAAATCAATCCTGAATATTTATTGGAAGGACTGATGTTGAAGTTAAAGGTCCAATACTTTGACTACCTGATGTGAAAAACTGACTGGAAAAGAACCTGATGCTGGGAAACATTGAAGGCAGGAGGAGAAGGAGGACTTGGTGATTGACAGGGAAGCCTGGTGTGCTGCAGTCTGAGTCAAAAAGAGTTGGATACAACTGAGCAACTGAACTGACTGAATGCAAAAGTATAGGGCCATCTTACAGAAAAAGAATTTAAAAGTTAGTGCAACGATATAGACAAACAGGAACTCCAATATACTTCTACTAACTGTAAATGTACAGCCAATAGAAAGAACTGTTTACTAATATTCAGGAAAGTTGACCATGCCCTTACGCTAGTGGGCTTCCCTTGTGACTCAGCTGGTGAAGAATCTGCTTGCAAAGCAGGAGACCTCAGTTTGATCCCTGGGTTGAGAAGATCCCCTGGAGAAGGGAAAGGCTACCCACTCCAGTATTCTGGCCTGGATATTGTCCATGAGGTCCCAAAAAGTCAGACACAACTGAGTGACTTTCAGTTAACCTAGTATCTGAAAAGTCCACTACTATTCTGAGAAACTCAACATCCACCCATGAATGGGAATGTTCATTGCATTCTCTGCTATAATCATGGTTAAATGAAAATGATTTCAAGGCTCAACAAAAGGAACATACAATATCTTATGCTTACATTCAGATACTATAGGTACTTTATGATACCATTTGTTCAGAGTCTGACACTTCAAAAACTTTAACATATAGTGCTTGTATCTAACTATATATGAATATATGTTGGTGTTGTTCAGTCACTAAGTCGTGTCCGACTTGTTGTGACTCCATGGACTTCAGAAGACCATGGCTTCCTTTCCTTCACTATATATGTAGTAAAATATTAAAGTATTGAATATGGGGTGGTGTTTTCCTCTGAGAGGAGAGGAAGAAGAAGAAACATATAATGACTATACAACTGGATTTCACCCTCATTATTAGAGTTGGGCGGTGATTTCTCATATGTTCTCTTAAGTTAGTTTATATTCTCTGGTTTTATTATAAAAGAAAAGTAGTACAAAGTATCAAAAGTGAGAAACTATATAATAATGGGATACTACTAAAAAATATCATGCACATATACAAACACAGATAAAGTGGAGAAATCTGAAAACCTGTGAACTGTACCAATATCTATATCCTGGTTATAGTGCGTTACTATAAATTTGCAAGACACTACCATTGGGGGAAACTAGGTAAATATTTGGGCTTCCTTGGTGCCTTGAACTGTAAAGAATTTGCCTGCAATGCAGCAGCCCTGGGATCAGGATCTTCTTATTTAATCTCTTACAAATGCATGTGAATTATATCAATAACTATTTCAATTTAAAATAAAAATAATTAAAAATTAAAAATATGATGCTTCTCAAGTATACCTAAAATAAAATTGGCTTTCATTAAAATTCAAAGAATTTTAAAACTTATAAGGATGAAGAAAATCTGCCACAACTGTCAATCACAAAATTGTTTGATTTAATTTCCAAGTTGATTTTTTTTTCTACTACTGAGTAGCACCTTGGCCCCATGTATATAGTGTGTGCTAGGCTTGCCTATAAAAAAACAAAATGGTAAAATGTATAGAAAAATCACCAAAAAATAATTTACTCTGTCTTCTGGGAATTACAAATGTGAACCTGAACATTCCTTATTAAATAAATGAAAAGGAACATATATTAGCTCTCATTCTGCATATATGAATAAAATACCACTTTGTCAATAATATTACAATTTACAATGAGTTTTCACCAAACAACTTTAATACAAAAACTGACAACAGAACAGACTATTTCAAGCCTGGTCATGTGCCAAGTCCTAATAATCGTTGGAGCCTGTGGAAAAGCAGAATCCCAGTCAAGGCTCAAAATTTCTGAATTGAAATCCCTTAGGATTGGGAAGAAGAATTTACATTTACATGAAATTTTAATATACAATTTCTGTGCAATAAAACTTCAGAACTACTAGTTTTAACATTTGCATATTCTTGCTGGTTGTCACCTTTTACAGAATTAATCAACTGTGTCTGCATGTCATATATGGGTTGCACTTTTAAACTGTAAAGTCCATTCCCTTTTAATCTGATAGGTTATTTTGTATCTAACTGGGCATGAGTAAGTACTTGTGTGTAGCCAAGTGAGACCATCAAAGCTATTATGCAGAACCTAGGTGAGCTTAAGAACAATTCAAGGGACAACAGAGTTAGCAGAAAGAAAAAAACAGTCCATTGGATTATTTCCCATCTTTTTGACAAAGCACCTTTTGTTTTATTTGCATTACTAAAAGAAATTTGTGTGTGTAAAAATATGTTTGGTGTTATATATGAGAGTAGTGAAATTCATAATTTTGTTCCTAGCAATGTCTGGCTGCTGGTAAGGCTCAATGAGTACTTCCCCCCCCCCCCCCATTAAATGAATGGGATCCCTGAAGCACAACATACCATGTAGACAAAACCTGGAAGATATTTTCTGAAGTACCTTTTAACTCAGCTTTAGAATAATTAGGCTTTCCTATGGGCAACCACACTGATAATCTGAGGTAGGTGTCTAATTTCAGTGTCTTTACACATCCTCAACCTATCTTGAGCTCACCTGATTTTAACCCACATCCAGCTCTGTCTTGCTGGGCTAATGGAGAGTCATGCGGGACACACCAGGGGGTAAATATGCTTGTTCTTGATGCCTCTCTCAGTGTTCAATTACCTGACCCTTGGAAGTTACACCTCATGGAATCTTGGACCTGGGCGCACCAAGGCACTTGATCAAACACAGATTCTCAGACCCAGAAGTCACATTTCAGCTCCAGCTCAGAATGAAGATCTGCCAAGCTCCTGGGATGATTTAGCACAGAAGATTTTAAATAGCTTCAGGAAACGCAAAATTTTCTGTCAATTTGAATAGTTCCTGTCACTTTTTTAGAACACCTGTCACTGTTATATTTAAATTACAATTCCAGTTTTAATCTGAAGGAAACTAACAATAAGCCCCTTTCTGCTTCTATAGTACTTTCAGTCTGGCTTTCCTTTAATTTTCTGAAAAGGCAGATTTGGGAAATGAAATCAGCAATGCAAGGTGAACCTAGTGTGAATTTTACTGAAGATTATGCAAATACAGGAAATTATAATTCTATCAGGATGTCATTATATGTGTCTACTTAGACACACATTTTCTGCTATGTTTAAGTTAAACAAAACACTAAATGACTATGTAGTATGACATCTCATTAATATGTTTCCATTCACATCTGTGCCTCTAGTATAAAAAAAACCTGACTGCTTCAGTGATAAGAGATTAGGTCCTTTAATTAGAAACAAATGATAAATCACGGTTAACCCCATGTGATGCTTTCTGAAACTTCCATCAAATATTCCTCTTAAAACATTATTAAATACAAGTTCCCCAGATCTACTTCCTAGAAAGTGCCATTTAACAAAACCCAGGCAGGATGTTAATACTGGGGCCGAATTACAGGTTGCCAAAGCATTTCCTGTGAGGGGATTGACAGGGGATCATTTTGTTATGGGGCCACCTCCAGTGTGTTGTGACAACCACTCATTACACCTCTGCGCACAGCACTCAGCTGTAGGTTCTACAAGATGCAAATAGCTCCAAATGGGTTCAATTTAGAGCGAGTGGATAATGTATCATTCACTTCGCTAAGGTAGAAGCTTTTAATTTTCCAAGAACAAGGAAGAGAAGAACACTGCAGTTGCTGGAAATAAAGATTTAGTTAACCAACTATGCCTGAGAAATGGAGTCACAATAGCAATATCTGTTACATTACAAATAAAAACAGTTTACCTGCGTTGTTTCCCCTTGGCCTAAACCAAAACACCAAGTGGTCAAGTGAGCATCATCTCTCAATACATATAATTATCCACTTAAGAGCGCCATGTCAAAAACTAGTAACCTCTAAGTCATGGTAGGTTTTTCGCTTACAAAAGGAACTGCTTACAAAGCTACTATGGTTAATTACAATAATATTCAAAAAGTGTTTAAAATGCATTTTGATATGGAAAAAAGTACCATAGTAAGCTTTTCACAGTTAGACTTTAATATTTTAGTGTGCTAGCTTTTCTACCCCTCTGTGATTTTACTCCCACTGTTCTATTACTGATTTCAGTAAGTGTTGCTAACAATGGAATGCTGCAAGTCCCTACTACCAGCTATTTCCACAAGAGAGTTATGCTAATATGGATTGGAAAAGTCAATAAGCCCATTTAAGATTCCTGTGTTTAACAAAGCCACAGGAGAAGCCAGGGACCTACAAAACAGGCTCATGTGAAAAGATGGCTGTTTTCTGCTATGAGTACATTAATGAACAGAACTCTCTCTGCTCTAAATCATCAGCATCTCTCTGGTCATGATTACTAAAATCCTCTGAATGTTAATGTTCTTTTGTTTTAAGCTAAAAATTAATTATCCACTAGAAAGCAACTGAGGTGTGCCTATATTTGATCTATGTGAAAATGATAATGAATTTATCTAAAAACTTTTGAACTGAAAACAATTTCTTTAACCTATTCAGGATGTGGAACACATAAAAGTAACGATTCTTAAAGTTGTTATTCTCTTCTTGAAAGTTAAGCTTTAAAGATTACTTTTCCAGTAGAAAAAGCATGTACATTATGTATTTATGCAAACAGACATATAGAACCATTACAGTTACTGCCTATAACTTGAAGACCTTTAATGTACTTTGTAAAAATTATATATATATATAAATATATATGCTTATAGACATATAGACATATGTGTCCATCTCAGAGAGAGAAGTCCATTTTGGATTTGATCCCAGGAATCACTGGTAGGAGAGAGTAAAAGTGGCATACGGAAGAGAAGGCAGTCATTAAATTTGGAATGATCAAGCAAGTTGTTTACTTCTGCTGAGTAAATCTAGGGGTCTGTATAATATGCACCATAGAGTTGTTAGGGGAAGCATGCTAATTGAAACCGCCCACCCTGGCCAGGCACCATAGTAACCATTTGCATGAGTTGTTTTATGACAGGAGATCCTGATAAGGAACTAATAAGCCACCAAAGCCACCACCAACCGGAAGAGTCCAGGAAAGGTCAAAAGGAGACACCGTGTGTCCCTCCACTTCCCAGAATCCCTCTTGCTAGCATCCATCTTGGCTGAGTGATGCGTGTGTCACCAGGAAAGACTGAATTAAAATGATTGGCCAAATGCCATCCAGAAACTAATCCCATCACCATAAAACCTGACATGGCAAGCCACATGGCAGAGCAGTTCTCCTGAGTTCCCTTACGCTACTGCTCTCCACCCGGGTGCCCTTTCCCAATAAAGTCTCTTGCTTTGCCAGCGCATGTATCTCCTCAGACAATTCATTTCCAAGTGTTAGACAAGAGCCAGTGTCACGCCCTGGAACAGGTCTCTCTTCCTGCAACAGAGTTACACATCAGTGTGGCAAAGGAACCTAGCATTTATAGACTTATTTCCATCAGTCATTGGCTGAGTGCTGTTCCTAGGGTATGTATAATAATTCTCTATAGGTGGTTTAATTAAAATAAAACTCAAGGAACAGGTAATGTTGGGTTTATATTTCTATCTCTTCTTTTATAATAACTTATTTCCTCCCTTTGGGCTGCTACAATAAAATACTATAGACTGAGGGGCTTAGGAACAATAGATATTCATTACTCAGAGTTCTGGAGGCTAGAAAGTCCAAGATCAAGGTACCGACAGCTTTTATGTCTAGTGAGGGCCTGATCCTGGTCCATAGATAGCTGACTACTTACTGTGACCTCACATGGTGGAAGGAGCAAGGAAGCTCTCTGGGGCCTCATACAAAGGTTTCTCCTATGGGCTCCACCCCCCTGACCTAATCATCTCTAAAAGACCCATCTCCTAATACCAATAGCTTGATGAGTGGGATTTCAACAGAGGAATTTTGAGGTGACACAAACATTCAGTCTATAGTATCAATGGAAGGCATAATTCTTAGTTGGTCATGCTGCTTTTTGGACCAAGATTATATTTCTTAGTCACCCCTGACCAAGTTTCATTTAATGAGATATAATCAGAAGTATTTATACAACTTCTAAGCATTGATCTTAACAGTTAAAAAAAAAATTCTCTTTTTTCAATTTGGTCTCCTTCCTACTGCCTGGAATATAGACCTAAAGGCTAGAGTTCTAGCAGTCATTTTGGACAATTAGGGTAAAATTTTGTGTTAATGAGAACTGAGTTCTAAAAAATTTATCTCCAGACTTTACATGTGAAAGAAATACAATTATATCTTGTTTAGAAATATTATCTTTGGATTTTCTGTCACATGCAGCTGAACCTAATGTCAACCATCACAGTTACTAAACCTAAAATATACTTTGTCCAAATTTCATGAAATATATATATTTTATGTAAATAGCAATAATAATGAAACATATTAAGGAATAGAAGACATTGGATAGGAATACTCATTATAAAAAAATATCAGTTTTCCCGACTTTACCCTATAGATCATGTACAATTTCAGAGAAAATTCAGGAGTATTTTTTTTTAGCTTTATAGATGTTTTTCTAAATTTAATATATAAGAGAAAGCCATAAGAATACCCAAGACACTCTTGAAAAGGGAAGCTTCACTTAGCAGATTTCAAGAATTCCATAAAAACATATTAATTAAGAATATTCAATATTAATATGGGTTTAGAGAATTGTATAAAAGAGATAAATTATAAACCTGTGCACTATAAATTTATACATCAATATTTATACATATGTGTACACACGTGTTCATATGCACACATCTGTAATAAGGTTGCAATTGGAGATTAAAGTTGGAACTGATGCAAAAATGGAAAACACAAATGAATTCCTACTTTAAAAGATGTTACTTCAGATGAACCAACTTAAAACGTAAAAGTACTATTTCAAAATATTTATATAAATCATGTATTTATGTCCTGAACTAAGGAATCATTTCTCAAGGAAGATCAAAGAACCCCAAAACTATAGAACTAAATTTGTACAAATTGTACTTTAATAAATGTGAGAATTGGACTATAAAGAAAGCTGAGCAATGAAGAATTGATGCTTTTGAACTGTGGTGTTGGAGAAGACTCTTGAGAGTCCCTTGGACTTCAGGAGATCCAACCAGTCCATCCTAAAGGAGATCAGTCCTGAATATTCATTGGAAGGACTGATGCTGAAGCTGAAACTCCAATACTTTGGCCACCTGATGAGAAGGATTCATTGGAAAAGGCCCTTTTACTAGGAAAGACAGAAGGTGAGAGGAAAAGGGGACACAGGATGAGATGGTTGGATGGCTTCACTGACTTGATGGACATGAGTTTGAGTAAGATCCAGGAGTTGGTGATGGACAGGGAAGCCTGCCGTGCTGCAGTCCATGGGGTTGCAAAGAGTTGGATATGACTGAGAAACTGAACTGAACTGAAAATTACACATCTGTTTATCAAATTTTATATATATTAAAAAACGAGAAGATATTTGGACTACCAAACAATAATGGTTAGTATTCAGGTTAATTTTCCATATTAAAAAGAGATTCTACTCACTAGAAAATAGCAAAAATATAAAACTACATTTCATAGAAACCAAAAAATCAATAAATATATGAAAAGATGCTTAATTACATTAGTAATCATTTAGGCAAATTAAAACTTCAATAATAAACTTTCAAATTATCACACTGTCAAAAATGTAAATTAGACCAGTCAAATTTTATACACTGTAAGTGGAAGTATAAATTGGGACTACTACTTCAGAAAACAATTTGCAAAACTTACAGACATTTCTGTAATAGCAAAATATGAGGGGTGAACCACTGACAGGATAATAAATAATTGTTGGTATATTCATATACTATAATATTATAGAGAAAGAAAAAAGAAATATAATAACATGCCACAACATGTATGAATCTCTAAATATAATATTGAGCAAAGAGAAATAGCAGAATAATACAATATAAGCTGTAAGATCTTGTGTATCTTTGCTCTGTACTAATGTGAACATGTATGGCATAAAAGCTCACAAGATTCAGGTTGACCTAAAGATTCTTAGCACCAAAAAGCAAACAAATCTCCCCAAATCAAACTAGAAATAATTCAAGTTATCACTAGACAGGATTGTTAAAACCTCACTGAAAAATTCAAACACTGGTTAGAATCTTCAGAAGAATTTTCCACTAGTGGCTAAATTAGTCCCAGAGTAAATGTTTCACTGTCTTTTCTATAATAAATCTTTAAAAAAGGAGCCTCAAAAGGATGAAATTGATCTGTTAGTAAGTTAACTGTATGCCAGAACAAAGTCTAACATTCTTAAATAAATGATACAAGTTTTAACATTGGACAAATGAAATTTTAGAAAGTCTTTCTATTAATTTAGAAATTAATATAAATATACCTGGAATTTGTGGAAAGAATAGAATTAGAAGATAAAATTTTAACCATCATAAAGGTAATGTAAAGGACAAAATGGATATAATGAGGAGAGTAAATAAAGATATAAAAACTTAAATGAAACTTCTTGAGATGAAAATAAATATATTAATGAAAAATACATTGGATGGGATTAACAGATAATTAGATACTGCAGAAGGAATGAAGAGTGATTTGAATTTGAAGACACGATAATAGAAATTATTCAAAATAAAGCACAGAGGAAAACAAACACCAAAAATAATAAATGGCATATCAGTAACCTGTGGGACTCTACTGGTTTTTGATTGTTTCCATACAAATTACCACAAACTAAGTGGCTTAACCAACAAGAATTTGTTATGCTACAATTCTGTGGGTTAGAAGTCCAACATAAGACTGACTGGGCTACAATCAAGGTATAGGCAGGATTACATTCCTTCCAAAAATTTAGAGCAGAATCTGTTTCCTTGTCTTTACAGTTTCTAGAGGCTACCCACATTTTTTGGCTCACAGTTTTTTTTCCCATTTTTAAGTCAACAGCAGTAAATTGAATCCTCATATCCCTTTGACCCTCTAATGGTCATAGCTCTTTCTGTTATCACAATTAGAGAAGGCTCTTTGCTTTTAAGTGCCTATGTGATACCGGATCCACCCAGATAATCCAGGAAAATCTTTCCATCTTAATGTCCTTAACATTGTCACATCTGTAAAATCCTTTCTGTAGGGGACATATTCACAGACTCCAGAGATAAGTATATATGTATGGCAGGGAAGCATAATTCTGAGAACCACAGCAACCAAAAAAAAATCATCTAATACATGAGTAAATGTGATTTCAGGAGGAAGGATGGGAAACCAAAGAGATTTACAGAAATCATTAAAAACGTTTCCAAATCTGACAAAAACTGTAAATCTACATATGCAAAAATCTCATCAAAATTCATATAGAATAAACACCCGAAGGCATAACAAAATCAAATTCCTACATACCAGTGAGAAAGAGTAAATCTTAAAAGTATTCAGAGGAAAAAATGACAGAGTATGCACACAGAACAAAGATAAAATAACAGCAATCTTGTTTTCTGAAACTATTTTCTGCCTAAAGGTAATGAAGAAACATATTTAAACACTGTGAGAGGGTCAAGTCCTAGGCAGGTTGATAAGAAGTCCTGGAGTCCCCAAGGAGAGAGAGGTCTGGAATTTTCAAGGAGGAGGAAAGGACAATTTTTTTTTCCTCTCTACTTAGTCTTAGTCACATAAAATGTTTTTATCTTTAAGCCACTGATGATTACACAACAAACAACTCAGTTTAAATTCTGTACTAGTGATTATATAACAACAATGTATCCTGCTTGAGGACAGTTTCTCCTTCCTGAAAACCTTCTGGTTAATCCTGTTATCTTAAAATGTAAACTATGGGAGTGGGTCTAGAAAGATCTTTACAACCTCCAGACATTCTTTTGATTCACTGTAATAACTAATTAAAAGTATATAACTCCCTTGCTAACACTAGCTAACAGGCACTCTTTCTGCCTGCTTCTGATGTCAGAAGTTTATCTCTTTTATACTTTAATAAAACTTTATTACATAAAAGCTCTGAGTGATCAAGCCCTGTCTCTGGCCCCAGATTGAATTTTTCTCCTCCCGAGGCCAAGAATCCCAGTGCCTTTGTTGGTTCAGCAACAACCTTTCAATTGGAGGGAGATTGGCATGAATGAATATAAATCTCAAATTTTATACTTAGCAAAATATCAAGAGTGAAAGAAGACTTTTCAGAAGATAAAAGTTGAGAGAACTCAACATTAGCTAACTGAACTACAAGACATGTTAAGGGAAATTCTTCAGGCAAAAGGAAGCTGATACCAGATGGACACTGGATTTACATAAAGCAATAATGAGGGCCACACATGGTAAATAAGCTGTAACATGTACAGTTTTGTTCTCTCATTTTAATATCTGTGAAAGATAGTAAACTATTTGAAAAATAGCAAAGTATTTTGAGCTTCATAACATTTAGAGGTAAATTGTATCACAAAAAAGCACAAGGGATAAGAGAAATAAAAGTGAAGTATACGTTAAAAGTGCTTACCTTCTGTGTGGATTGGTATGATAAGAGTTATTGTTGTCACTAAGTCATGTCTGACTCTTTTGTGTCCCCATGGACTGTAGCCATCAGGCTCCTCTGTCCATGAAATTTCCAGGCAATATACTGGAGTAGATTGCCATTTCCTCTTCAATGATAATAGTTAAAATGAACTAAAAGTTAAGAATTTCTCTCATTAAATCTAAGGCAACTACTAAAATTACAAGAGTCACAGATAATATTCCAATAGTGCAGATAAAATATAATCACAAACCATTAAAATAATCCAAATGTAGGCAGGAAAAAGAAGAAAGACATATTGTATACAGATAAATTAAATGGAAAATGGTGATTTAAATGCAATAATTGAATTAAATGCAGATGATTTAAATATTCCAAATAATGAACAGAAATGTTTAGATTGTATAAAAAAGTGAGACTAGGCTATAAGCAAAGTTTATACAAAAATGTATGCAGAGACTTGCTTTAAATATAAAAATAATGTTAAAAAATATGTTGAAAATGACATACCACACAATTCTTAATCAAAAGAAAGTTGAAAACTCCATAATAATATTAAAAACAGAGAATGAGATGGTTGAATTCATCATGGACTCAATGGACATGAGTTTGAACAAACTCCGGGATATAGTGAAGGACAGGGAAGCCTGGAATGCTGCAGTCCATGGGAAAGCAAAGAGTCAGACACGACTGAGCAACTGAACAACAACAACAATATTTGAAAAGTTAGCTTTAAGTAAAAAAAAAATTAACAAAAATAAAAGACCTATTGTAATGAAAAATGAGTAAATTCACCAAAATGGCATAACCATTCTACATGTTTATGTACCTAACATCAGAGTAATAGGGCAGAATCAGAGTCATAAAGCAAAAATAGACAGAACTAATAAAAGAAAATACATTAACAATTATGGTTTAAGATTTTAGCACTTCTTTCCCAGTAATTGGTAGAACATATTGTCAAAAAAAAAAAAAAAAAGCAGTAATAGAGAAAGCTTGTACAACATATCAATCAATTTGACCTAATTGACATTGCAGAACACTAGACTCACACAGCAGAATACACATCATTAACAAGTAAACATAAAATATTGACAAAATAAACTATATTCTGGGCCATAAAGCAAAGCATATACTGCATGCTCCTTCAAAAACACCAGAAACAAACAAAAAACCCAACTTACTATCAATTAAATAAAGATTTCATGACAACCACAAATATATGGCAATTATATAACACACTTCTAAGCAAATAAAAAAATCATGGGTCAAAGAGGAAATTAAAAGGAAATTAAATATAAATAGTTTAAAAAATATCAAACAGTTAGTTTGCTAGGTCTGTCTTAAGTACCAAAGACTGGGTGGCTTAAACAATCGATATTCATTTTCTCACAGTTCTGGGGGGCTAGATGTCTGAGATCAATGAGTTGGCAGGCTTGTTTCAAGGGGGTCTATCTCCTTGGCTTGTGGATGGCTATTTTTATATTCACATACTCTTCCTTCTGTGTATGTCCTCCATTCTGGCACCAATTACATTTCCTACAATTCAACACAATTATATCATTACCTGGAGAGATAATGTCAGATACCACAAGTTAAAGGCTCAATCATATAAGACTCTTCCTGACCACCCCAGACACTAAATACCTGTGCTTCTGAAAGACTGGCTACAGACTGGAATTTCTGTCATCCCTCTCCTTAGGTTTGACTAATTTGCTAGATTTGCTTACAGAGCTCAGACAAGCATTTTAGTCACTAGATTACTGGTTTGTTTTAAATGAATATGGGCTTCCCTGGTGGTTCAGTGGCAAAGAATTCACTTGTATTTCATGAGCCACAGCAGCTGTGGATTCATTTCCTGGGTTGGAAAGATCCCCTGGAGGAATTTATGGCATTCCTTTCCAGTATTCTTGCCTGGAGAATCACATGGACAGAGGAGACTGGTGGGCCACAGTCCACAGGGTCACAAAGAGTCAGACATGACTGACAGGACTTAGCACTCACACATGTGTAAATGAACATATCTTGTAAACAGTCAGATGGAAAAGATACATAGGACGAAGTACAAGGAAAGGGTGAGAAGCGTCTGTGCTCCTTGTAAGTATGTCACTCTTTCAGAATCTCCATGAACTCGCCAGCCTGTAAGTTCTCTGAACCTTGTCTTTTAGGGGTTTTATGGAGTCTTCATTGTATAGGCATGATTGATTATATCATTGATCATTGGTAATTGAACTCAATCTCCAGCCTGTTTCCCTTCTCTGGAACTCAAGGATGTTGGACTGACAGTGCAAACACTCAAATCAGATTGTTGGCTCTGCTAGCAACCAGACCCCGACCTTAAAAGTTTTCCAAAAGTCATCATGTTCACAACAAAAGACGACTTTATAGCTCTCATCCTAGGCAATCCCAAGGGTATTAAGAGCTCTGTGCCTGGAACAGGATGGAAATCACTTATACATTCCTAGTATAAATCATAGTATCACAATGTCTGTGTCTAAATTTCCTCTTTTTACAAGAATATCAGTCATACTGGATCGCTGTTGTTTTGGTTTAGTTGCCAAGTTATGTCCAACTTTTTTTTGTGACACTATAGACTGTAGCATGCCAGGCTTCTCTGTCTATGGGATTTCCCATGCAAGAATACCAGAGTGGGTTGCCATTTCCTTCGCCAGGGTATCTTCCCAGCCCAGGAACTGAACTCACAATCTCCTGCATTGCAGGCAAATTCTTTATCACTGAACAGCTGGATTAGAGCCCACCTAATGATAATATTTTTACCTTAATAACTATTAATTCTTTAAAGGCCCTATCTCAAAACACATTCTGAAGTACTGGAGGTTAGCACCTCAACATATTAATTTTGTAGGGATGGAAGGAGGAACACATTTCAGCTTATAATACAACTTTTTTATAAAAAAGAAAATTGTCCTAAAGCATTGATCTGACTTCCATCTTCAGAAATTAGTGGAGGAAGAGCATATCAAAAGCAAATAAGGAGAGGGAAGAAAATAATGAGGGTAAGCTTAGAAATTAACACAACTGAAAACAGAAACCAAATAAACCAATGAAACAGAAGTCTGAATATTTTAGGAAATCAGTGAAATTGATAAACCTCTATACAGGTGGATAAATTATAAAGAGAGAATGACAACAAAACATCAGGAATGAAAGATCTGACATCATTTCAGATTCTGCAGAATTTCAAAAGATATTAAGAAACTAGCATAAAATTTTATACAATAAATTTGACAACTTATAGGGAAAGGAAAATTCTTGAAAGACACAAATGATCAAACCTCATTAAACAAGAAACAAAATTTGCATAGCCCTATATCAATAAAGATTGAAGGCAGAAGGAGAAGAGGATAACAGGAGGAGATGGTTGGATGGCATCACCGATTCAATGGACATGAACTTGGGCAAATTCTGGGAGATGGTGAGGGACAAGGAAGTTTGGCATGCTGCAGTCCATGGGGTCATGAAGAGTTGGACACAACTTGGTGAATGAACAACAACAAAATCAATAATGAAATTGAATTTCTAGTTCTAAATCTTATTACAAAGATACTACCTGGCTTAGATAACTATGCTGGTGAATTCTACAAAGAAAGAAAGTGAAGTGGATCAGTCATGTCCGACTCTTCGCAACCGCATGGACTGTAGCCTACGAGGCTCTGTCCATGGGATTTTCCAGGCAAGAGGACTGGAGTGGGTTGAATTCGACAAAGATAAAAGGAAATGATGATAGTCATTCTACACAAATTCTTCCAGAAGACAGAAATGAGAACACTTCAAAATTGATTTTGTGAGACTATCAATACAATTATTCTAAATCAGGGAAAGAACTCACAAAGAAAGGAAATTATAGATCAATATTCCTTATGAATATAGATGCAGATATTTTAACACAATTATCATAATAAAATCCAGAACTATATATTTAAAAGTATAATATATAACAATGAGATATCAGGTTTTATTCCAGGAATCCAAAAATTATCACTATAATTTACTAGAATAAAAGTGTAGAACAATAGATGCAAAAGCAAGGATTTGACTAAATAAACAATTTGTTAATAAATAAAAATTCCTCAGCAAACAAAGTGTGGAAAGAAATATCTTCAAACTGATGAGGGGTATCTCTGAAAACTTAATGAAATGAAGAGTGAATGAATTAATTAGTACTTTCGTCATAAGAACAAGAATACTGCAAAGATATTTTTACTTCTACCACTTCCATTCACCATTGATTTGAAATTCCTAGCATGTGCAACAGGACAAGAAAAATAAAAAGACTCAAAAATGAAAAGGAAGAGTAAAACTTTATTTACAGATGACAATAATTGCAATAGAATGTAGTATGGAATCTACAAAAAGATATTAGTCTGTTTAGAAAGTCATTTCATATAAGTTCAGTATGCAAATATCAACTATATCCCTATATCCTAGCAGTGAACAAGTGGCAAATTAAATAAATTAGAAAATTTCTGTGACAGCATATAAAACCAGGTTTAACTTAAAGATGAATTTAACAAAATGTACAAAAGCCATACACAGAAAATTCCAAAATGTAGCTCAGAGGTAGCATTGAAAAAGCAAGAGAGTTCCAGAAAAACATCTATTTCTGCTTTACAGACTATGCCAAAGCCTTTGACTATGTGGATCACAATAACTGTAGAAAATTCTGAAAGAGATGGGAATACCAGACCACCTGACCCCCCTCCTGAGAAACCTATATGCAGGTCAGGGAGCAACAGTTAGAACCGGACATGGAATAACAGACTGGTTCCAAATAGGAAAAGGAGTACGTCAAGGCTGTATATTGTCACCCTGCTTATTTAACTTATATGCACAGTACATCACGATAAACACTAGGCTGGATAAAGCACAAGCTGGAATCAAGACTGTCAGGAGAAATATCAATAACTTCAGATATGCAGATGACACCACACTTATGGCAAAAAGTGAAGAACTAAGAGTCTCTTGATAAAAGTGAAAGAGGAGAGTGAAAAAGTTGGCTTAAGCTCAACATTCAGAAAACGAAGATCATGGCATCCAGTCCCATCACTTCATGGAAACAGTGGCTGACTTTATTTTGGTGGGGGGGGGGGTCTCCAAAATCGCTGCAGATGGTGATTGCAGCCATGAAATAAGAAGATACTTGGCTCCTTGGAAGAAAAATTATAATTAACCTAGGTAGCATATTCAAAAGCAGAGACATTACTTTGCCAACAAAGGTCCATCTAGTCAAGGATATGGTTTTCCAGTAGTCATGTATGGATGTGAGAGTTGGACTATAAAGAAAGCTGAGCACTGAAGAATTGATGCTTTTGAACTATGGTGCTGGAAAGACTCTTGAGAGTCCCTTGGACTGCAAGGAGATCCAACCAGTCCATTCTAAAGGAGATCAGTCCTGGGTGTTCATTGGAAGGACTGATGCTGAAGCTGAAACTCCAATAGTTTGGCCACCTGATGAGAAGAGTTGAGTCATTGGAAACGACCTTGATACTAGGAAAGTGAGGGCAGGAGGAGAGGGGGATGACAGAGGATGAGATGGTTGGATGGCATCATTGACTCAATGGACATGAGTTTGGGTAGACTCTGGGAGTTGGTGATGGACAGGGAACCCTGGTGTCCTGCGTTCATGAGCTTGCAAAGAGTTGGACACAATTGAGCAACTGAACTGAACTGAACTATTTGGAGAAATACCATGTGTATATAAATGACAATACTGGCTATTTTGATGATGCCATATTTTTAAAGGCTCAACCTATGTTCAATATGACAAATTGTTAGGAAATATATATCAAAATCACAATGAGTTACCATTTCACTCTCAAAAGAATGGCCATTAAAAAAAAGAAAAATGTAGGAAATTAGTGTGGTAAGGATTTGGAGAAACTGTAACCCTTCTACACTGCTGGTGGGAATGTGAAATGATATAGACACTATGGAAAACAACAGAATGATTCTTTAAATTGTTAAACACAGAATTACTATGCAATCCAGCAGTTCTCAGTACACATGCAAAAGAGTTGAAAGAAATCAAGCAAATATTTGTACATCTGTGTTAGTAGTATTATTCACACTAGTCAAGGTGGAAACAATCCAAAAGTTCAACAGATGAATAAATAAAATGTGATTTATAATACAATGGAATATTATTCTGCCTTAAAAGGGTATAAAATTCTCACACATTCTGTAACATGGGTGAATCCTGACACATTATTCTAAATGAAACAGGTCTAACACAAAGATACAAATATCTCATAATTCTACTTACATGAGATACCTACAACAGTCAAATTTAGAGGCAGAAAGAATGGTGGTTGCCAGAGGCTAGATGTGGGAAGAATGGAGAATTATTGTTAAATAACACAATTTCAACTTGGGAAGATGAGAAAGTTCTGGAGGCAGATGGTGGTGATAGTTGTACCATAATGTGAACATACTTAATGTCACTGAACTGGACACATAAAATGCTGAAAATGGTAAATTTTATTATTGTATTTCTTAATTACCATAAAAGTATCAGTCTTAGATTTAAGACAATCCCAGTCATATCCATGTATTATCTTCTGGTAGAAATTGAAAAGCTCATTCTAAAATTACCATGAAAATGCAAAATATAGAGTAGTCTAAATAATTTCAATAAAGATGAATAAATTTGGAGTATGTGATTAATAGACTTACTTGTCGGGTACAGCGTTAGGCATTACTGACAAAACAGAGGCACAGCCCCAACCCCCTCTCCTCATCTTGCAGGCACAGCCCCGGGATGAAGGAGTTAGGCCTTGTGATTCTGACTTGTTCTTTCCTTTCTTTGGTTGAGTTGGCTGGAAAGAATGTTAAGGTTCTTGAGAAAAGCATGAGAAAGTACAAAGCCTTCTACTGTTGTGCCCAGAAAATAATCTGTAAAGTAACCACTGACATTTGTTCAAGGATCTTTACAAAGAATGTTCCAGGATGAGCACTAGGCTGCAGCTTGAGGCTATGGGAAGGATTGTTATCCGAGACCTATTTGTGAGGAGAATGCTTATGGCAAAAGAAGTTTGTTGAGTTTAGGGTTTAGGAATAATTAAGAATAGCTAGAAGCCTTTTTAGGAGATAGTGATTTTAAGATACTAGAGGCAAACAGGATTTAGAAAGACAAGAAATAAACAGGAATGTAGCATGAGTTACAATGTAATCACAAGTTAAGTATAGGACACATAAGAGAAAGTAGATTATAGATAGTAAAGCCGATTCTGAGAGAATCACTGAAGCAGGAACTCTGTAGGGCAACAATGATTTCTGGACACAGTAAATCTGGGTGGGGGAAACTGAAAATGTCAAACCTCTGACCTAATGCTTTTGTCAAAGTATAAAAGAGAACTTGAAACTTTAAATAAACATGTAGTTCCATACTATGAGTCAGAGGCTACATCATCGTCCACCGACACCGCTCACCCCTTCAGGCTGATTCCCTGGCTGCTAGAGCTGGACTCCGGCACTTACTATAAAGTTACAATAATCAGTTGCTTCAGTCGTGTCCAACTCTTTGTAAACCTATGGACTGGAGCCTACCAGGTTCCTCTGTCCATGGGATTCTCCAGGCCAGAAATACTGGAGTGGGTTGCCATGCCCTCCTCCAGGGGATACTCCTGAATCAGGGATCAAACCCGCATCTCTTACATCTCCTGCATTTGCAGGTGGAGTCTTTACTAGCACCGCCTTGGAAACCCCTACAATAATGAATATAAGGGGGTATTGGTATCAAGATAAACATATAAATCATTGAAATGGAAGAGAATCTAGATATAAATTTCCAGCAAAGAAGGCAGGTAATTCAAAGAAAAAGGAAAATTAAGGGAGCATGAAAGACATGAATACCCATACAAAAGATATAAATAAATCTTGACCCGTACCTTGAACCATGTAAAAAATTACCTCAAAATGAGTCATTTTTAGATCTAAACAAAACTACTAAACCTATATAACTTCTATAAGAAAACTAGGAAGAATATCTTACAACTTTAAAGAAATCAAATACTTTTAAGATGTAGAATATTAACCATAAAACAAAAAAGACAAATATGACTTTCTCAAAAGTAAAAACTTCTGCTCTCTGAAAGGTATTATTTAGGACATGAGAAGGCAAGGAAAAGACTGGGGGAAAATATTTGCAGAACACATTTCTAATAAATGACTTCTATCCAGTAATACATAAAGAACTCTTAAAACTCAGTAATAAAAAGATAAACAACATGAGTAATAAATGTAATGTGCAAAAGATTTGAAATTTACAAAGGAGTATATAAACTGTACATAAACATAATAAAATATGTTTAATATAATTTCTAGTTGATAAAATGAAAATAAAAGACTACTAAGACAATAATAATGGTTGGCAAGAATTCAGAGTTATGATACTTTCAGCAATTGCTGATGGGAAAGAAAAATGGTGTAGCCTTTTTAAAAAACATTTTTGTACTTTCAGTTTTTTTAATGTTAATCATATATTTATGGCTTCCCTGGTGGCTCAGATGATAAAAAATTCGCCTGCAACACAGGAAACCTGGGTTTGGTTCCTTGGTCAGGAAGATCCCCTAGAGGAGGGAGTGGAAATCAGCTCCAGTATTCTTGCCTGGAGAATTCCATAGTCAGAGGAGCCTGGTGGACTACAGACCACAGGTCACAATGAGTCAGACAAGACCAATTGACTAACCATGCACAATCATATATTTATCAAGCTTTTCATCAAACCCAATTTTGGTATTTTTTACTTAAGAGGAATAAAAATATATGTCCATATAGAAAGTAGTATGCAAATATTCATACCATCTTTATTTATGACAACCAAACATTTACAACAACCGAAGTGGCTATCAACTGAAAGGAAAATAGAAATATGAATTATAGTATATCCATACAATGAAATACTACAGAATGCTTTAAAAAATGAGCTACTGATAAATACAAATGGATGAATCTCAGAAATGTTCAGTTCAGTTCAGTCGCTCAGTCATGTCCGACTCTTTGCAACCCCATGAATTGCAGCACGCCAGGCCTCCCTGTCCATCACCAACTCCCTGAGTTCACTCAAACTCACGTCCATCGAGTCAGTGATGCCATCCAGCCATCTCACCCTCTGCTGTCCCCTTCTCCTCCTGCCTCCAATCCCTCCCAGCATCAGAGTCTTTTCCAATGAGTCAACTCTTTGCATGAGGTGGCCAAAGTACTGGAGTTTCAGCTTTAGCAACATTCCTTCCAAAGAACACCCAGGACCGATCTCCTTTAGAATGGACTGGTTGGATCTCCTTGCAATCCAAGGAACTCTCAAGAGTCTTCTCCAACACCACAGTTCAAAAGCATCAATTTTTTGGCCCTCAGCTGTCTCCACAGTCCAACTCTCACATCCATACATGACTACTGGAAAAACCATAGCCTTGACTAGACACCTTTGTTGGCAAACATTAAACAAAAGAAGTTAAGGATGAAAGACTATATACTATATTAATTCATGCATATGATATTCTAGATATGGCAAAACTAGAATGACAGAAAGTTGATCAAAGGTTGCCAGGATCTCTGGTGGAAGCAGAGGATTGCTGGCAAAGATGCTCAGGGGAACTTTTCATGGTTAAGGATAAATTCTTCATCTTGAGATACTGATTATTGAATATATTAATACTAATTCCCAAAATCAAAAAACTATAAACAAGTTGATAACCTTTTATTATATATAAAATATGCCTTCATAAAGGTGATTAAAAAGTAGATATTTTGTCACATTTGAATACACAGATATCTAATAAAATTAGGACAGACACAGGGTATTAACACAAAAGTAGAATAGAGACAACTGAGATGGAACAGGGAGAAACAAGTTCTTCAGAAGTCTTGGTAGTTTTCTATTTATGCATCTAGGTACTAAGTAAATTTAAACTCATTTATTTTTATTTATTCATTTATGTGTTTATTCTAAATATTATGCTGCATGGATATGCTATATATATTCTTTTGTACATATGATATATTTAACAGTGAGAAACAACAAATAGGGAACTAAAAATAAAAAAAAAAAGATGAAATAACCTAGGGATGGATTACATGACAAAAGGTCATTATTCAAGAAACAAATTGTCAAGAAGAGAGCAATACCTCTAAAAGGTGTGTTAGTGGGAAGCACAGTATGGCAAATGTAAACTTCTCTCAGAAAACTGAATTTTAGGATGTTTCCTTGTATTCTATTTCTAGGAGTATGGAAGAGGGAAGAGGAAGTACAAATCTTACAGAGGATGCCACCTGTAAAAAGGGAAAGTAACATACCCCAGGAAAAATACCCAAGATTTTTTGCTTATTCAGAAAGTCAGAGGTATAAAAGAGAAATGTATCATAAATCTATAGATCAGCCTGACTGCATATATGTAAACGTGTTTTATAGAGATTTGGGTTACTATAATTTTGAACTGTCTAAAATTCATTTTACAATTGCGTGCTTTAGAGTTTTCTTTCTTCCCACCTACAGAAGAATGTATATGTGAATACAATTTTAAAAAATGATTAGGAATATGCATGTCTCAAAAACTCAAAGTTATTCATTCAATATATTTCATTTATAACATTTAATGACAATTATCAAAAACATCCAGGTGTAAAATCTTCAGACATTTCTTTCTATATTATAGCTGATTATCCTACTAAAAATGAAAAGACAGAAACAAAAATAAAGTCAACATATAAAACTAGTCAATGATACCCCATAGACCAAAAATGTCAAATAGCTTTCACACACCCATTTAAAATGATTGCCTAGAGTTCTGTTTATTTTATTTATTTATTTTTTTTTAGGAAAAGTAAGTTTTTTATTTATTTCTTTTTAATTTTTATTTTAACTTTAGTTTACTTTACAATACTGTATTGGTTTTGCCAAACATTGACATGAATTTACCACGAGTGTACATGCATCCCCAAACATGAATCCCCTCCCACCTCCCACCGCATAACATCTCTCTGAGTCCTCCCCATGCACCAGCCCCAAGCATCCTGCATCCTGCATTGGACATAGACTGGCGATTCATTTCTTACATGATAGTATACATGTTTCAATGCCATTCTCCCATCTCATCCCACCCTCTCCCTCTCCCCCAGAGTCCATAAGTTCACTCTACAGATCTGAGTCTCTTTTGTTGTCTCGCATACAGGGTCTTCAACACCATCTTTCTAAATTCCATATATATGCATTAGTATACTGTATTGGTGTTTTTCTTTCTGGCTTACTTCACTCTGTATAATCGGCTCCAGTTCCATCCATCTCCTTAGAACTGATGCAAATGTATTCTTTTTAATGGCTGAGTAATACTCCATTGTGTATATGTACCACAGCTTTCTTTTCCATTCATCTGCTGATGGACATCTAGGTTGTTTCAATGTTCTGGCTATTATAAACAGTGCTGCAATGAACACTGGGGTACATGTGTCTCTTTCTACTCTGGTTTCCTCAGTGTGTATGCCCAGCAGTGGGATTGCTGGGAAATAAGGCAGTTCTATTTGCAATTTTTTAAGGAATTTCCACACTGTTCTCCATAGTGGCTGTACTAGTTTGCATTCCCACCAACAATGTAAAAGGGTTCCCGTTTCTTCACACCCTCTCCAGCATTTATTGCTTGCAGACTTTTGGATCGGAGCCATTCTGACTGGTGTGAAGTGGTACCTCATTGTGGTTCTGTTTAGAGAGACTTTGGTTCAAGTCTGCATTTAGGAATAAAATTTCTTATTAATAGGGTAAGAATAACTGCCCTTGGTGGAGAAAGAGAAAGAATATTGCATCTGCCAAGAACTATCATACTTATTGTTGGCAATTATATGACTGAAATCAAATAGCTTAAAAGTAATCATTTAACAAACTCTCTCTAGTTATTCCCTACTTCCACGAAACGAATGTATCCAATTAAATCATAAACAGCAACTTGATGAAAGTTATGACTTTCTTCTTCTCTCTCTCCCTCCTTTCTTTTTTCTTTCCTTTTTCCTTCCTTCTTTTTGTCCTTATTTCCTCTTTCCTTCCTTTCTTTCATTTGTTAATTCACTTAACAATTATTTACTGTACTATGATGGAGGTTGGATTTGGAGATGTACTGGCCTAGCTGACATGACAGTATGTGGTCCACTGGAGAAGGGAATGGCAAACTACTTCAGTATTCTTACCTTGAGAACCCCATGAACAGTACGAAAAGGCAAAATGATAGGATACTGAAAGAGGAACTCCCCAGGTCAGTAGGTGCCCAATATGCTACTGGAGATCAGTGGAGAAATAACTTCAGAAAGTATGAAGGGATGGAGCCAAAGCAAAAACAATACCCAGCTGTGGATGTGGCTGGTGATAGAAGCAAGGTCCGATGCTGTAAAGAACAATATTGCATAGGAACCTGGAATGTCAGGTCCATGAATCAAGGCAAATTGGAAGTGTTCAAACAAGAGATGGCAAAGGTGAATGTCGACATGCTAGGAATCAGCACACTAAAATGGACTGGAATGGATGAATTTAACTCAGATGACCATTATCTACTACTGTGGGCAGGAATCCCTCAGAAGAAATGGAATAGCCATCATGGTCAACAAAAGAGTCCAAAATGCAGTACTTGGATGCAATCTCAAAAACGATAGAATGATCTCTGTTCATTTCCAAGGCAAACCATTCCACAGTAATCGAAGTCTATGCCCCAAGAAGTAACGCTGAAGAAGCTGAAGTTGAACAGTTCTATGAAGACCTACAAGACCTTTAATAACTCACACCCAAAAAGATGTCCTTTTCATTATAGGGGACTGGAATGCAAAAGTAGGAAGTCAAGAAACACCTGGACTAACAGGCAAATTTGGCCTTGGAATACAGAATGAAGCAGGGTAAAGGCTAATAGAGTTTTGCAAAGAGAATGCACTGGTCATAGCAAACACCTTCTTCCAACAACACAAGAGAAGACTCTACACATGGACATCACAGATGGTCAACATCAAAATGAGATTGATTATATTCTTTGCAGTCAAATATGGAGAAGCTCATACAGTCAGCAAAACAAGACTGGGAGCTGACTGTGGCTCAGATCATGAGCTCCTTATTGCCAAATTCAGACTCAAATTGAAGAAAGTAGGGAAAACCACTAGACTGTTCAGGTATGACCTAAATCAAATCCCTTATGATTATACAGTGGAAGTGAGAAATAGATTTAAGGGCCTAGATCTGATAGATAGAGTACCTGATGAACTATGGATGGAGATTCGTGACATTGCACAGGAGACAGGGATCAAGACTATCCCCATGGAAAAGAAATGCAAAAAAGCAAAATGGCTGTCTGGAGAGGCCTTATAAGTAGCTGTGAAAAGAAAAGAAGCGAAAGCAAAGGAGAAAAGGAAATATATAAGCATCTGAATGCAGAGTTCCAAAGAACAGCAAGAAGAGATAAGAAAGCCTTCTTCAGTGATCAGTGCAAAGAAATAGAGGAAAAGAACAGAATGGGAAAGACTAGAGATCTCTTCAAGAAAACTAGAGATACCAAGGGAACATTTCATGCAAAGATGGGCTCAATAAAGGACAAAAATGATATGGACCTAACAGAAGCAGAAGATATTAAGAAGAGGTGGCAAGAATACACATAAGAACTGTACAAAAAACATCTTCATGACCCAGATAATCACAATGGTGCAATCACTCACCTAGAGCCAGACATCCTGGAATGTGAAGTCAAGTGGGCCTTAGAAAGCATCACTACGAACAAAGCTAGAGGAGGTGATGGAATTCCAGTTGAGCTATTTCAAACACTGAAAGATGATGCTGTGAAAGCGCTGAACTCAATATGCCAGCAAATTTGGAAAACTTAGTAGTGGCCACAGGACTGGAAAAGGTCAGTTTTCATTCCAGTCCCAAAGAAAGGCAATGCCAAAGAATGCCCAAATTACCGTACAATTGCACTCATCTCACATGCTAGTAAAGTAATGCTCAAAATTCTCCAAGCCAGGCTTCAGCAACATGTGAACCATGAACTTCCAGATGTTCATGCTGGTTTTAGAAAAGGCAGAGGAACCAGAGATCAAATTGCCAGCATCTGCTGGATCATGGATAAAGCAAGAGAGTTCCAGAAACACATCTATTTCTGCTTTTTTGTCTATGCCAAAGCCTTTGACTGTGTGGATCACAATAAACTGTGGAAAATTCTGAGAGAGATGGGAATACCAGACCACCTGACCTGCCTCTTGAGAAACCTATATGCAGGTCAGGAAGCAACAGTTAGAACTGGACATGGAACAACAGACTGGTTTCAAATAGGAAAAGGAGTACGTCAAGCCTGTATACTGTCACTCTGCTTATTTAACTTCTATGCAGAGTACATCATGAAAAATGCTGGACTGGAAGAAGCACAAGGTGGAATCAAGATTGCCAGCAGAAATATCAATAACTTCAGATATGCAGATGACACCAGCTTTATGGCAGAAAGTGAAGAGGAACTAAAAAGCCTCTTGATGAAAGTGAAAGTAGAGAGTGAAAAAGTTGGCTTAAAGTTCAACATTCAAAAAATGAAGATCATGGCATCTGGTCCAATCACTTCATGGCAAATAGATGGGGAAACAGTGGAAACAGTGTCAGACTTTTGATTTTGGGGGGCTCCAAAATCACTGCTGATAGTGACTGCAGCCATGAATTAAAAGATGCTTACTCCTTGGAAGGAAAGTTATGACCAACCTAAATAGCATGTTGAAAAGCAGAGACATTACTCTGCCGACTAAGGTCCGTCTAGTCAAGGCCTTGGTTTTTCCAGTGGTCATGTATGGATGTGAGAGTTGGACTGTGAAGAAAGCTAATGCCGAAGAATTGATGCTTTCGAACTGTGGTGTTGGAGAAGACTCTTGAGAGTCCCTTGGACTGCAAGGAGATCCAACCAGTCCATTTTGAAGGAGATCAGCCCTGGGTGTTCTTTGGAAAGAATGATGGTAAAGCTGAAACTCCAGTACTCTGGCCACCTCATGAGAAGATTTGCCTCATTAGAAAAGACTCATGCTGGGAGGGATTGGGGGCAGAAGGTGAAGTGGATGACAGAGGATGAGATGGTTGGATGGCATCACTGACTCAATGGACGTGAGTCTGAGTGAACTCCAAGAGTTGGTGATGGACAGGAAGGCCTGGCGTGCTGTGATTCATGGGGCTGTAAAGAGTCAGACAGGACTGAGCGACTGAACTGATTTGAACTGAACTGACGTGAAGCTAGAGTGGATAGTTAATAAAATAAACAACTAAACAAGCAAATGCAACAGAAAAGCAACTCCAAACTGTGATTAGTATTGTGACAGAAAAAATGTAAAGGATAGAGCTGGAGTATAATGGGGTAGACCCCTCCAGCTGGGACTTGAGTGTGAGAAGTAGTACTCTAGTCAGGAGGTAGTAGTACTCTGGTCAGGGGGAATGGCCCCTTGAAGATCCCATGAAGGGAAGAAACTGGAAGTTGGAACAATGTAAAGGAGCACAGTGTGAAGAAGAGATTTGTATAAATTTCAGATTTTTATGCAAGTTTTGTAATTTTGGATGGAATGTTGGACTTCTTATGAGTCTCAGTTTCATCACATATAGATTGAGAACAAGGTGCTAGGTAATCTCAAAGATTCTTTGAGGTTAAAAAATAAAATGTCTAGTATCCTATTAAATAGTCTATCATCTCTAAATAAATTTATCTAGTAAAAACAGTCATTGCCTGTATACCCATGGCTGATTCATGCTGATGTATTGCAAAAATTGCCACAATATTGGAAAGTAATTAGCCCCCAATTAAAATAAATTAATTAAAAATATAGTAATTGCAGAAGGATTCCATAAAATAATGGAAATTTGGTATAGATGTTTTTCTTAGATTTAACTGAAGGGAGCACTGTGTACTTTAAGGAAATTCAGAACATATAGAAAGGAAATAGCTTGTTTTTGTCACAGTGAAAATAAGAACTGAATTGAAAAACATTCTTACTTGCCACCCAACCAAACCAAGTTTAAGAATGTGAGAAACAATTAGTAATTGAATTACAGAGAATTTGGGAATATATTCTCTCATAATCAGAGTAAAAATGAATGCTACACAAGTATTTGGAGCAGAATATGAAAATCAAGCTCCAGAATTTTACTCAAGTGGTCTTACCTGCCACAGTTTATCAGTCCAGCAAATGGGTATAAGCAAATGTGTATCTTTTTTAGAAAATAATTTGTAACTGCTTTTTTATTATGATTCATAGAGTTTGACATCTCCACTTGATTCAGGGTAGAAGGGGTGGGTCATTAGCTTTCCTGCCTCAAGGAAAGAGGTCTCAGCATGCCACCAGAAAGCTCAAGCAGTATTAACAAGGTCATCAATTATCTCGGCCTGGATATACTGAAACCCTGGGAGGTGAAACCCACAAAAAATATAAAATACCTTTTTAAGGGATTTAGCAACACCATCATGGAAGACAAGGGTTTGAGTGTCTGTCCAGTATGGTCTAGGAAAATGTCTCAGAAGAATTAGATAATGAAAACCAATGCCCCATCCTCTGAGAATGGAATTGCTTAAATGTCTTTAATTGGTACTTATTTCTTGGGACACCAAAACAAGATTTATTCCTGTTGATATGTATTTTAAAAAATTAATTTGCTTATTTAGGTTGCCTTTATTGATAAATAAATAGGTATAACCTGCATGATAAATACACATGCAAGCATAATTTTAAGGCAAAACAAACAGATAAAACAAACAAAACAACTTTTAGAGATACATATAACAAGAAAAATTAAATTCATTAAAACAACAAATTAAAATACCATCTTCATGAGCCACTACCCTAAGACATAAGCCCTTGGAGACAGACCAGTTTAAATAAGTGGGCTATACACTCTGCCCTCCAACTCCTCCAGGACAGGGCAGTCAGAATATTCCATAAGGGTTTGTCAGGAAGGCCAGTTCCCTGAGGATGCGCTCTGGCCAGTGGGATTTGTCCTCAGCTAATTAGATGAGAGATGGTGATTTCCCAGGGGGCATCATTGGTCTATACACAAACTTTCAATACTTAACACCTTACCACTTACATTTCCTTGAC
Source organism: Redunca redunca (assembly GCA_006410935.1). Lineage (NCBI taxonomy): Eukaryota > Metazoa > Chordata > Mammalia > Artiodactyla > Bovidae > Redunca > Redunca redunca. Next base: position 39,631 of record SJYQ01011015.1, on the reverse strand, counting down.
TGCACACGTAAATGATTTACTTATCCTTTGCCTCAATAAACTCTCTCCTTGGAGAGCTGCTTGGTTTCAATTCTGTCTCATATAGCTAACCTCAAAGGACCAGGGACTTGCTGGTAAATATGCAGAGATACAGTGGAACCTACTGTTGCTGGCTTGTGAGAGTAGAAGATGAAAGTTTCAGGAATTTTCAAGCTAATTGTTAGCACCATTATTAACTAATAAACATTTACTTAAAGTATATTAAATAAAAACAAAAGAATACATACAATTCATCAATTGCTAATTATTTCACTATATTTCACTATTATCTAAATTCTTGAGGTTATTTATATCTATTTTATCTGTATGGTGGAAATACTGTACAATGATGTGCTACTATTCACCTCTTACCAGCTCTGTGTTCAGTGATGTCATATTAATAGCTAGTAATTGACTGAGGTGGGTATATTTACCTGACAAAAATCAGCTAACATTGCAAAAGAGAGCCCCTATCCTTCATCCCCTTCACCACAGCCTCTTGTTAAAGATTTACCAGCAACACAACTACTTTGTACATTAATTTATGCAGGACAGAACATCAAAAGATTTTAAATATTACCTGTGATAGCAACACTGACATATCACTACAAGGTCATGTGAAACCTCTATCAAGCAAACATGGATGAAGAGTTGATGAGTAGAGAGATCTAGTGTGTACAGAGAGCTGGCTCCACTTACATCATCTTCATTAAGCTTCACTACAATCAAAGGTCAATATTCCCATTCTACAAATGCATAGACTGCAGTTTATAAAGGCTTATAATACTCTGAAGATCATCCAGCTGAGAAATGGCAGAGCCTGGTCCTCAAGCAAGCAAATTTCTTGGGCAATAACTCTTTTACACATGCCACTCACAAAAGTTCAGGGTACTAGCCTCTCATCAAAGCTCAAAACCTAGGAAATCAGTAACCTAAAATCCTCATTCTACCTTAGAGAATTTGAACACATGTGTATGTTGCATCTGAAAAGTCAGCAGGGGGCAGACATCATATGTCCCTCTCAAGAAAGAAAAACAGATTAAGTAATGAGCAAACACTGAAAGCTTCTGAATGCAGAAGAGAAATACTAAAGACTTCACCTTTGAATATATTCTGTTACTCAGAGGATTAAATGACAGGAAAAACAATTGTACAGAACTATTGCTATGCAAAAGGGTTTGATAAAAACTTTGCATGCATTTGTAATTTTTCATTCTCCTCCTATGGCTCTATTATACCTGCTATAAACAAAAGACAATTGTTCATATTGAAATAATGCTGAAAATACCATTCCCCAGGGAACTGGTACTAATGCCTATCCTTTACTCTTTACAGAATAAGTATGGAGCAAGCATTCATGCTAAATGCCAATGTACTTGGAAACTGACATGTTGATTATCATGTTTGGATATTATTCATTTTATTTATCTTTGAAACTACAAACAAGCAGGCTCATTCTATAAATATTATCTCCATTAGAGAGCTACTGCTAATAAAAAATCTACATCTTTTTGGCTACCAAATTCACTGAAACTTGTTGTAAATATACAGTACTCATTATAATAACATTTTTTCAGTACATACCAAAGACTGTTGAGAGGGAAGAGGCAGTATGGGGAGGGGAGTGGGTAGGGTAAACCAGTGGAAAGATGCAATTAGAGCTGTGTTGGCTTGGCAAAGTCCCACTGAACAGCAAGCTGGGATTCTTTTTGCCAAACCACTCTAGGCTCCTGAGGGGCGGGGTGTGTCCCATGTCTGTTAAGAGGGCTTCATTCCAATAAGTAAAGGGAATCACTAGGAGGGAAATAAAGATGTAAAAGGAATTACCAAACCAAAAACCAATGTGCAAGTACACATAAAGGCATAACACACACAAACTTGGGTAGAAAACACACTCAGTGGGAAATACTTGGCCTCACAGGGAATATTACCTTGACTTTGTGTGCCCCATTTAGGGTAGGTGCAAGTTAAGAAATCATCAAAAATTAGTAACCTGAGATAATGTACACTGAGTTTAAAAGTTGGAAGCACTCAATTGGTATTTTAGTACTCTGTGATTCCAGCTAGGATTATGGTTCAAAAAGATAAGTTTTCATAATTAGCTGTATGATTGTTTTAGCATGCTCATGGGGGCTCACTAAATTGTACTTTGAAAAAGACATATGCCCAAAATGAAGTAGAAAGGTCAATTTTTACCATTACAATGGCAATATCATTTTTGTCAAAATTGTCATCATCACTATCACCATCATCATCAAGAACATCATCATCATTATCATCACTAGCAATTACTGAATGTTACTAAGCCAGAAAAAAATGTGGTGTGACATGTGCCAGATTTTTGTTTGCATGTTTGCTTTTTTAGGGGAGGTGGAAGTTTTACTCAGGTTGAAGAATGGAGCCCCACTGAACTGGCACAGGGATTGGTCTCAATTTTGTCTAGACATTACAAGCACCATTTCCCATTGAAGATAGCTTACTTTTTAGCAGCTGCACTAAGGAAATAAAAAGAATGGTGAAGAAAAAGAAAATTTGTTGGATTTTGTGTTTACTAGCATATGCAACTGAGGCATTTCCCCTAACTTCCCCTGAATGGTACCCAGAAGTCTACTGTAGCTTTTCCAAGTGAGTGGCAGGTCTGATTCTTTTTCACTTTTGTTCTGCAACTTGAGTCACATAAAGTAATATGTAATCATTCTGTTATTGACACCATTAGATAAGAGAGACTCAAGAGTAGGAACTCTAGTAATAGCATAATAGAAAGTTTTTTTAAGGCATTTTGTCATATTATGAAACATAATAGGCATG
>SJYQ01011015.1:0-36762 GCA_006410935.1 Redunca redunca | reverse complement strand
ATAGGCATGGAAATGAAAAATATATACCTTATATAATAAAGATTTATGATTAGTCACTAAATTCTATTAATAATTACAATGAAAATGATTTATTAGTCTTAAGACATAGAGACCATCTAACCAAATCAGTTAAGCATAACATACGTGTGCACAGAGATAGGAGGGGGGATGCAGATGAGATTATTCAGAACTTTTGATTTTGTTTGTTTTTAACAAAAAGTGCACTGGTTTCAGCTAGCATTTTAGTGAACAAGGCTTGGATTCATCAGTGTCCTTAACTGGTAAGTGAATTCTCTAAGAGAATGTTCCTGATGCCCTGACAAAGTGATATTTTTAAGATGTTAAGTCCAAAGAAACTAATGCATTGATTAGAATTTCTCTTCTGCAATTCATTGTAAACCCTCTACTTACTTCTCTCTTGTCAGTGGGTGCTTCTCATCTCCTCCCACAACCTCATCATGTGCATATACCATCTTCATGCATTGAAATGCTGTTCACTGAACTTGCTCATGATCAACACCTCCAAACAACCCTTGCCTCTGCCTAGGCCTTATAAATATTCACTGGAAAGCTGAATTAAAGACTGTCAAAGATGTACACAAATAATGCATGTGAAAATAATTAAGGATTTGGGAATAGAGGAAGGACATAGGGAGTTATAATTAATTCATGGAATATTATTCCATCACTAATCTTATTAACATCTTCAGTGAATGACACACCTGAGGGAGATGCTGTAGTCAGAAGTCTAAGAAATTTTAGAATCTAGCTGGAGAAACAATGTATATTTATGTATATTTATATTAAGAAGCCATATTGGATAAAATANAAGCACTAATTTGATGAATTTTCATCCATGTTTTAATCTCTTAAGTCCAATATGATCTTCTTTGGGGAAGGATATTAATACAACAGAATTTGACATAAAAGGGATGATAGCAGGCAGGAAGTCCACAGTTCCTCACAAACTACTTCTCAGAGATTATGTTCTTGTCCTCAGGCCTTCTGCATGGGAGCTGGGCTAGAGATTCAGTTATTTTGGCCTCAACAGATTTGATCATAAGTGGACATTTAAGGAAAAAAATGTTTTACTGACTAGGTGGAGTGAATTGTATCTTTTAATGGATAGTTTAAACTGAAATGATGGTCATGTTCTGGACTTCTGAGGTCCTGTGGAGTTGAACAGAGACATGGCACCATTTATTCATTAACTCAGCAAGTGTTTATTGAGAGCCTGCTATGTACTAGGCACTCTTTGAAGCAAATAGGGCACATCAGCATATAAAAGAGAGAAAGATCCAACTCTTTGGAGCTTGTGATCTAGTAGGAGAGATAGATAATAAAATAAAAACTTATTTTTCTGGGCTCCAAAATCACTACAGATGGTGACTGCAGCCATGAAATTAAAAGACGCTTACTCCTTGGAAGGAACGTTATGACCAAACTAGACAGCATATTAAAAAGCAGAAACATTACTTTGTCAACAAAGGTCCGTCTAGTCAAGGCTATGGTTTTTCTACTGGTCATGTATGGATGTGAGAGTCGGACTATAAAGAAAGCTGAGCACAGAACTGATGCTTTTGAACTATGGTGTTGGAGAAGACTCTTGAGAGTCCCTTGGACTGCAAGGAGGTTCAAACAGTCCATCCTGAAGGAGATCAGTCCTGGGTGTTCATTGGAAGGACTAATGTTGAAGCTGAAACTCCAATATTTTGGCCACTTGATGTGAAGAGCTGACTCATTTGAAAAGACCCTGGTGCTGGAAAAGATTGAGGGCAGGAGAAGGGGATGACAGAGGATGAGATGGTTGGATGGCATCACTGACTCAATGGACATGGGTTTGGGTGGACTCTGGGAGTTGGTGATGGACAGGGAGGTCTGGCATGCTGCAGTTCATGGGGTTGCAGAGAGTTGGACATGACTGAGTGACTGAACTGAACTGAAGATATGATGAAATATATATGACAAAGTGATAAATCCTATGAAACAAAGAAAATACAAACTGAATAAGGAGTGGCATAATTGCTGTTACAGTTTTAATTTGAAAAGGTGACATAGGAACCAAGAATTTGAAGGATATAAGAAAGTTTTACCCAAGAAAATACATAACAGAAAAAGCTTCAGGCAGAAGGAACTTCCAACAGTAAAAGTCAGGCTGGCATGTCCCAAGAATACCAGCAAGGAGGTCATGGTACCCCAAGTAGAGAAAGCAAGCAGGCAATTGCAATAACAAGACAGGGAGGAAATAGAGGACTTGAGTGTCTAAGATATTCTGTGTAGAAAGATGACAAAATATTTCTCATAGAAGTCAAGACTGTAAGACTGCAGAAAAAAATTCAGAAAAAAAGGAAAATGGAATTGATGTGCAAAGAGAAGTTGAGACTTTGTGAATCAAAGAGGGGAAGTTACTATGAGTCTTGGCAACATTTTCCATAACTTGCATCTTTCAGATTATCCACTATTCTAGCAAACCTCTTTATTTACCAGAGTTATCTAGAGACAATTTACAGCAAAACACCTTGGATTACATGACTTTGTTGTTGTTGTTTAGCTGCTAAATTGTTTACCACTCTTTTGTGACCTCATGGACTGTAACTTGTAAGGCTCCTGTCCATGGGATTTCCCAGGCAAGAATATTAGAGTGGGTTGCCATTTCCTTCTAGTTTTAAACAAATATGCCAGAAACAGTTATGTTGGAGTGGATTTTCCACAATCAGTAAATATATATCAAGGTAACATTTTGTATCAAGACAAAAACCTAGAATGATATTCGATGACTATTCCTTGAATTTTTAAAATAGAGGTAACTAATATCTTGAATATATATTTTAAAAGTAAAGTTTTAAAACTATTTTTCAATGTTAAATTTAGATGGACCATTAACATGAGAGATATGACTGCTTAATGTAAAATAATTATGTATATTAAAATAAGTTCCTGCAATAATACAGATATATTTATGACACAGGCTATAATCTTGACAAAGAAAATAAATTTAGGCAGCTCTGATCTAGAATGCTGGATGGTATTTTTGAAGCTAATGATGATGTAGGAGGTATAATAGGACAAAATGACTTAAAATCTGCATTAATTCTGAAACAATAAAAATAAACACTGGGAAAATCTTAAACCCTCTAAAAGAAATATAAGCCTTAGAAATAGTTCCCTCTAAGAAAAAGGTAAGCAATAAAAGAGAAAAAGATTTAACTTAGTTAATTGAGTCATTATCTTTCTTCAAAATGACAAACTGGGACTAAATAGTTCTTAAGGTCCTGTCTGGTACAGGTATCTATGTGATACCTAAGCATAGTTACCAACTGACTTACCAAAACCTTATTGAAAGTTTTTTTCTAGAACAACCATTATCAAATAGGTAAAGCCTCAAAGAACAGAAAATGGATAGAATCCTGGGGTTAGGAGATAATGCTTGAAAGAAAGAGCATTTGAAATACTTGAAGAGCCTAAATACCTCAGCCCACTTCAAGGACATTCTGATGTGCCACCAAGGAATCTCAGCCTACTGTGTTTAAAGCAAACTGACTGAAAAACTTGATCTTTGTTTTTATAGTCCATAGAATTTTTAAAAATTTAAGAAGACTGAAAGACAACATAAAGTAAAAGCAAGATAACCATAAAACTCTCCCTATAAAAAAGAAATCAGTAACTCAGAGAGACTGTTCAAGACTCATGCATACAGTTATGAACTCTAGTCTCCTGACAGTTGAGATGTGAACTCTTGTCTCCTGACACTCATTGCAGGATTGCCTTCCCTAAACCCACACAGCAATTCCTTAGCTTCAGAGCACACACCTCACAGAAATCCTGATCTCCAAGTACAAATAATCTTTAGCCATGTTTCTGCTCTCTGTGGTTTATACTAAAAAGTTTTCAATGTAAAGGCTAGTGAAAAGTATACATTTTTAAATTGGAATTAATTGATTAAAATTCTGAAATATAAAATTGCCAAGGTCATAGAAGTAGTCACAGATAAACAAGACACATATTAGCTATAATCCCTTCTTGACTCTGGGCTTCAAATGAAGGGAGTTCCCCCTAAAATGTTGAGACTGCTCAGGGATAGAATTTTGAAACCTCCCATCCTTTTTGGGCTGGGAAATTTGCATGTACAATTACTACATTTACATGCCTAATTACCCCACAGGAAGGCACATATGCCAATTGGCATTTGAAAATGTGTTAACCACACACACAGAAGGGTGGCCCTTTAAAATGTTGGCCCTAGGAATCTAATCATTAAGAATGGGTCCTGTGAATCAGAGTGGGGAGAAAAGATCGTCCATTTTGCAGCAATCTGAGCATTTCCAGTCTGGATGCACACAAAAATTGACTGATACACAAGTAGATGAAAAATTGGGTTTTCAGAAAGTACTCTGGTAACAAGCAGAATCCACAGGGAACGTATTTCAGGCATTAGTTAATTGGATTAGCTGTGGTGTTTTCTGTGGATCCTAAGGAATTCATAAGCTATAGATTAAAATAATCAAACAACTCTGGTCACAGAGGTAAAGAAGCTTTCTTCTTATGCTAGTGAGCACTCAGCCCTGTGAACTGTAAGTATATTCAACCCTCTACTTCCTCTAAAGCAGATGGAATATATTCCATGGAGTTTGGAGTCTATGTCTTTTTTTCCCCTGAATTTTGTAAACAAAAGCCCTCGGAGAAAACAAATCATAATTTTGAATCCTTCACTGTGGTAGAACAAACATGGCCTGTTCTCCCTGAATTGAGTAATTTCCTCTCTGCAGGAAACAATGGGTGTAATCAGTTTCCTTGCTTCCCAAGCCATTTCTTCAGCTCAGGATACCCCCATTTAGCAGTCCTCTCTCTGCTATGCAAAAATGAGGATTTGAAGATTCCTGCAGGGCCAGATGCCACCCATTGAAACATACCAAAGATTATGTATCACTGGATCCCTTAGGATATAGGAGTAAAACAGGCTGGAGCCTGAACTTCAAAAATTATATGGGCTGGTGTCCAAAACTACCTGATTCTAAACACTCTCAAATTCCACAGAGGGGAGTTTATTTGGACTCTTCTGATATGATTCAGAAGCCTATGTAGATGGTTTTTGAATTTGCTTAGGCAAGTCATAGGCACAATGAATCAACTTGAAGAAGGAATTCATAGGGCCTGGACTCCATATTAGGCCTGTTCATGCTCAGCCACCTTTCCAATGGACTCTGAGCTCTGTGTTTAGTGCCTATGTAAACAACAGAAGGATAAGACCCCCTGTAGACAGGGGAACCTTGAAGATCATATCTAGGTTACTCATCGCATAAGAGAAAACATACACTATCACCCCTTCCTCCAGACAGGCCATAAAGTTTTCTGTATCTATCGGAGTGTAACCTCGGGTTTATTGATTACTGGCTAATTGTTTGACTGTTTGAGCACATGAGCACATAGCACGTGAATCAAGGGGTTATTGGGATTGTATTTTCCTTGGTTTATGTAAGCCTCAAGGAATTTGGAGTGGTGGGCTCAGACACGTACACATGGGGTATAAACGATTTTCACAAATGCTGGTCGGGGTCCTTGGCTAAGAGGAAACTCTGCCTTGGGCCCCCCAGTATAATAAACTGCACTCCACTATCTGTATTGCCCTTCTGAGTGAGTTTGTTTCCCGGAATGTATGGCTACAACAAACTAAATCATTGAAAATAAAAAAGGGAGAAACTGCATGATGTTTCAATACTCCTTGCCTTTGAAATACTCAGTGTACTACATAAATAAAATTATATATAAATGTTATTATATTATAAAAATATATTTAAAAAGTCACCACCTTTTTGTTGTGACTTTATGTAAACTTTCTATCCTCCTAGAAACCAAAGGTATGTCTTTTCAGATAAGGACACAAAAGTATTGGGTGGCCAAAAAGTTTGTTCAGGCTTTTCTGTAAGATCTTACAGAAAAACTCAAATTTTGGCCAACCTAATGCTATATGACCCACATAATCAAATCTTATTTACCTATCTATAGTAATTAAACACATAGTAAGTAAACTTAAAGGTAATCAGAATGTTATTTTTCTAATTTTAAGTACCGCCTGATTTATCTCCAAACAACAACAACATCTGAAACGAGTACTGACTGCATAAATACTTCCTTTAGTTCTTACACAGGGCATAATGGAATGATAGACAACACTGTTCTGGGAATGTATAGACCTAAAGTCTAAGAAAATACTGATGGCTAACATTGTGCCTTATTTCAATCCATGCTCAACTCAAAGTCAGTGAATACTTTTTTTTTTTTTTTACCACTTGTGTCCCATGTGTGAGCCTCCACTGAGAGATGTTTTCCTGACCACCATATGGAAAGCAGTCTCCCTGACTCTATATTCTTATTGTCACTACATCTAGTTCAAGTCTTCCCAGTACTTTTTTGTTCTCAAATCATCTTTCTATTTTGATCATTTCATATCACTCAAATCACAAGAGGGTAAGTGCCATAAGAATAAAAGGAAAGCTAATATATATTTTTGTAACATCCTTATCACATAGAACCAAATCTGAAACATTTTATTTACTCCATGAATATCTAGTCAATGACTCCACTGACCATTTAATATGTTCCAAGTATTTTTAAAAGCATTATCTCATCAAATCCTCAACATAAGCTTATGGGAAAATACAGTAATCCCCCTTTACCCATGATTTCACTTTCTACAGTTCCAGGTACCCACGGTCAACTGTGATCCAAAAATACTAAACGGAAAATTTCAGAAATAAACAGTTCATAAAATTTAAACTGTATGCCATTCTTTGTGTACACCATCGCCCCTTTCCACCCTGGATGTGAGTTCTATTTTTGGCCAGTATTTCCCACACGTTAGTCACTTTGTAGACTCTTCAGTTTTCTATGGTATCACCAGGCTTCCCAGGTGGCTCAGTGGTAAAGAATTTGCCTGCTAACGCATGAGACATGGGTTTGATCCCTGTGTTGGAAAGATCCCTGGGAGTAGGAAATGGCAACCCACTCCAGTATTCTTGCCTGGAGAATCCCATGGACAGAGGATCCTGGTGGGCTACTGTCCATGGGGTCTCAAAGAGTCAGACTTAACTAAGCAACTGAGCACACATACATCCTATGGTATCACAGTTCTTATGTTCAAGTCACCTTTATTTTACTTAATACTCTTCACAAAGCACAAGAGTAGTGCTATCAGCCATTTGGATATGAAAAGAAAAGCCATAAACTGCTTTCTCTGAGTGAAAAAGTAAAAGTTCTCAACTTAATTAAAAAAAAAATGTATACTGAGATGGCTAAGACCCATGGTAAGGACAAACCTTTCATCTGTAAAATTGTGAAGAAAGGGAAAAACCTGTTCTAGTTTTGCTATTGTACATCAAACCACAAAAGTTATGGCCATAGTACAAATTAAGTGCTCAGTTAAGATGGAAGAGGCATTAAATTTGTACAAGTTACTTTGAGAGAGAAAGACCACCTTCTCATAACTTTTCTTACAGTGATCATTTTAATTGTTCTACTTTATCATTAGTTATTGTTGTTAAACTGTTGGTCTGCCTAATTTATGAACTAAACTTTACCTTTGGTGTGACTCAGATCATGAACTCCTTATTACCAAATTAGGACTTAAATTGAAGAAAGTAGGGAAAACCACTAGACCATTCAGGTGTGACCTAAATCAAATCCCTTATGATTATACAGTGGAACTGAGAAATAGATTTAAGGGCCTAGATCTGATAGATAGAGTGCCTGATGAACTATGGACTGAGATTCGTGACATTGTACAGGAGACAGGGATCAAGACCATCCCCATGGAAAAGAAATGCAAGATAGCAAAATGGCTATCTGGGGAGGCCTTACAAATAGCTGTGAAAAGAAGAGAGGTAAAAAGCAAAGGAGAAAAGGAAAGATATAAGCATCTGAATGCAGAGTTCCAAAGAATAGCAAGAAGAGATAAGAAAGCCTTCTTCAGCAATCAGTGCAAACAAATAGAGGAAAAGAACAGAATGGGAAAGACTAGAGATCTCTTCAAGAAAATTAGAGATACCATGGAATATTTCATGCAAAGATGGGCTCAATAAAGGACAGAAATGGTCTGGACCTAACAGAAGCAGAAGATATTAAGAAGAGGTGGCAAGAATATACAAAAGAACTGTACAAAAAAGATCTTCATGACCCAGATAATCACGATGTGATCACTCATCTAGAGCCAGACATCCTGGAATATGAAGTCAAGTGGGCCTTAGAAAGCATCACTATGAACAAAGTTTGTGGAGGTGATGGCATTCCAGTTGAGCTATTTCAAATACTGAAAGATGATGCTGTGAAAGTGCTGCACTCAATATGCCAGCAAATTTGGAAAACTTAGCAATGGCCACAGGACTGGAAAAGGTCAGTTTTCATTTCAATCCCAACGAAAGTTTATGCCAAAGAATGCTCAAACTACCACACAATTGCACTCATCTTACATGCTAGTAAAGTAATGCTCAAAATTTTCCAAGTCAGGCTTCAGCAATACGTGAACTGTGAACTTCTGATGTTCAAGCTGGTTTTAGAAAAGGCAGAGGAAGCAGAGATCAAATTGCCAGCATCAGCTAGATCATGGAAAAAGCAAGAGAGTTCCAGAAAAACATCAATTTCTGCTTTATTGACTGTGCCAAAGCCTTTGACTGTGTGGATCACAATAAACTGTGGAAGATTCTGAGACAGATGCGAGTGCCAGACCACCTGACCTGCCTCTTGAGAAACCTATATGCAGGTCAGGAAGCAACAGTTAGAACTGGACATGGAACAACAGACTGGTTTCAAATAGGAAAAGGAGTACGTCAAGCCTGTATACTGTCACTCTGCTTATTTAACTTCTATGCAGGAGGAGAAGGGGACGACAGGGGATGAAATGGCTGGATGGCATCACTGACTCGATGGACATGAGTCTGAGTGAACTCTGGGAGTTGGTGATGGACACGGAGGCCTGGCATGCTGTGATTCATGGGGTTTAAAGAGTCGGACATGACTGAGCAACTGAACTGAACTGAACTGAACTTTGGTGTGAATGTATAGGGAGAAAAAAAAAAATATATATATATATATATATACACACATATATATATACATACATACATATAGGGTTAAGTACTGGAGAAGGAAATGGTGACCCACTCCAGTGTTCTTGCCTGGAGAATCTCAGGGACGGGGGCACCTGGTAGGCTGCTGTCTATGGGGTCACACAGAGTTGGACACGACTGAAGCAACTTGGCAGCAGTAGCAGCAGGGTTAAGTACTATCCAAAATTTCAGGCGTTTACTGGATGTCTTGCAAAGTATCCCTTGCACATAAGTGGGGACTACTGTACTGTAAAAGGAGGCTGGGGCTCTAAAGTTCTAAGGTGAGCATTGTGTCCAAACTGGCATAGCTAAGAAACAGGGGAGTTGGATTTGGTTCTCAGACCTGACCTTCTACAAAGACTGTTTCTTTCCATTACATGCTGCTGCCTCTATTCTGATCTGTGTCAAGATATTGAAGGTAATCCTAGATAAATAATTACTTTTGGCCAAGTATTAATTATTTACCTAAAAAAGGAAGGCTTTGGACTAGACATTCTTTTAAACTGTCAGATAACTGCCAAACTCCATGACTTTATTATTCCTATTTTTTCCATGACCACTTTCATTCATTTATTTTCTAAGGGACAAACATACCTATTCAAAGTGCAACACACACTTTGTTTTCAAAATGAATTAAACTGAAAGTACTTTAATATAAAAACTGTCTCACTGCATTAAATGTTGTCAATTCTGAACTATTCTTCTTCTGCTGCTGCTGCTGCTAAGTCACTTCAGTTGTGTCTGACTCTGTGCGACCCCATAGTCGGCAGCCCACCAGGCTCCACCACCCCTGGGATTCTCCAGGCAAGAACACTGGAGTGGGTTGCCATTTCCTTCTCCAATGCATGAAAGTGAAAAGTGAAAGTGAAGTCACTCAGTCATGTCTGACTCTTCGCGACCCCATGGACTGCAGCCTACCAGGCTCCTCCATCCATGGGATTTTCCAGGCACGAGTATTGGAGTGGGGTGCCATTGCCTTCTCCAGAACTATTCTCCTAAACATAATTAAAATTATAAATCTGGTCAAAACAAGCAGACTAAGAAGGGAGGGGATGATTCTAAGAGGCTCACCATCAAACGTTTAAGGAAAACTCTTTCTGAAGTTATGTGAGTGTCAGAGCCTATTTTTTTTTGTCCTCTCAGATGAATTTTAGTTGATATCAAACGTAATCCTAGAAGAGCTGTACTATTTTCTTCATTTTTCAAGTATGTTTTTGCCAATGCTGTTTGATCTTTTAATGACTCCAGTTTTTTAAAGAATAGTTAAACTTAAAAAATAAAAATCTCAGTTCTTTCGAGAATTCTATTTGCTGAAAAGAACTACCAAAATGCAAATCAATTTGCCCTCTTGACTTTAGTTAAACTCTTGTGTAAAGGAAATACACAAATTTCAGTATAATTCATTATACTCTATGAAGTCTGGAACAAAGTTTTTCAAAGTGAATTAGAAGCAATTATTGATTTTAAAAAGCTTACTTTATCCAACAGTTTTCTCTCTCTTGCTCATTTCCTTATGTAAAAGAATTTAACCAAAGAAAGTCAGCATTCTAATTCAATTTCTCCTCCAAAGTATGTAATTTTATTTCGTCATAATGGCTGCTTTTATTTCCAGGGTCAGATTTTATTTAAATTTCAGTCCATTAGGAACAAAAACTTGCCATTTTCTGATAAACAAAATCAGCAGGGGAGCCTCTTCAAACGAGAAATGTATTTCCATCGACCTTTGTTTTATTTGATCTAAATGACAGGTATACACCACTTTTCCTGTGTTTACTTTTAAAGATTCTGAAAAAATGGGGGTGACATTTTTAACAACAAAACTAGCAATCACCCTAGTAGTCCTGTGACAGGCAGATGGAAGAAATGATAAAAAGATGTAATCCATTGCTTTAGACCACCAAAGAGGCCTAATATGAGTCATTAGCAGAAAACCGTTAATTTTCTTTTTTCCCTATTCTGACTGTTGTTTGTAGAAGTGTTCAACCTCTTAGGAATTGGAACATTTAACTGTTTCTTGCAATTTTGCAAGAGGGAGACCAAAGCACTAACAGAAGGGAATTAAGGAATATATTATTATACAGTTTAAGAAAACTGAGTGATCTAGGTAACATTTTAGAGGCTCTTAGATTCAGCTTGATAATAGCTAATAAAAAGAATGAACACCAGTAAAGCACATTAAAGATCATAAAGGATTTTCACAAGTAGTATATCATTTCCTATACAACCTCATAAAAAATTATGAGTCTCAGATAGTCAATCATGTTAAAACAGAGAGCTAGAATCCAGGTATTTTGATTCCAAATTTAAGACCTTCTAAATCCATACAGACTAATCAAAAATATGATATTTTTATGTAATGAGGCTGCAGGCAATCACGTCCCCCAAGTGTTACTCTGCAAGACGTCTGTGTTCTAGGATACTAAATTTGTCAATTATAGGGGAAAGGGAAGGATATATAGATATAGATATAGATATTTAGATATATAGATAAGAATGTATATAGATATATATTATGTACATGCTTCTTCAAATTATAATAATCAAGGAAACTTTTACTCTGTAGTTCTCTAAGACTAAAGTTAAAAAAAAACTCTTGATTAATGAATGCTATACCAGGGTCTCTGCTCTTGTGCACCACTCTCCTCCACCCCATATCAATACAGATAGTATGGATATAGATGGATACAGAACAACAGATAAACACATTTATATATGTATATACTTTATATATAATTATAGGGTTACATATAGAGTTATATGGCATGCTGCTGTTCAAGGTGTCACAGAGTCACACATGACTTAGCAACTAAACAAATATATATGTGTGTGTGTGTATATATATATATACTGTAAATATACACACATTATATATTTATATATTAATGTTTATACATATGTATATGACTATATGTGTTAGTTTTTTCAAATTCAGAAAATTCATAGATTTATTGTGAACTGGCTTTTTTGTAACCAATTTTGAATATGTGAATGTTTTCCAGTCACCCTGACATAGATAATTAGAAACAAATACACTTCAAAATGTGGTAAATCTCAGTGTTTTTTCAGTCAATAAAATTGTGTCAACTAGTGTCAATGTTTGATTTAAGCATGCTTATTTTAAAAACAAATACAATAGTTAGCCAAGTCTTTTTTATAATCATGTGAATCTCATTTAAAACCATGGTTTTAAATGTGAATATATGAAGGTAACTTCTGTAAGATAACAAATCATTGGTTTAACTATGTACATCAGGATACTGAATATCATGGACATTATAAAAACTCATTCTATACAGTGTATTACTGGATTTCTCAAAAGATCAAATCCAGCCTCTTTATATCTTTAAGATAGTAGATCAAATAAGTTCTTCCCATACCTAAGATTGCTTCTTAATAGGTACAGAATTTTTTTCTCATTTTATCTATATTCAGAGATGACGCAGAGAATAGAAATGTCTTGTTTCTTGAGGTCAGAATAAGGACAAAATGAAACTTTTGTAGAGCATTGTACAGGATTTATCCGATTTGCAACTCTCTTTACCAGAGACATCTTGTCATCAAAGAGATTATGAAGATATTACATCAAGCATCTAACATTTGATTTCTACTACCTTTTCCATAGTACATACAGATAACACTTAAAATATGAATACATGCAACATGAATCACTTAGAGGGAGGTGTGGATGAAATCATGATCTTTTTTCAGTTCCATATACTCCGATTGTTTTAAAAGTCAGTTCAATATTCTATAGTAAGTCAGACCACTGCAACTTTTGAGTGATAAAACATTGTTTTGAAACAGAATGTGAAAGGCAACTGGATGGGAAAATAAACTTTCTCTTGAAGGTTTATAATATGTTGCAAACAGAAAAAAAGTGGAATCCTTAAAATAAGCCGAAAATAATTTAGAATACAGCATTAAGTATCTAGACAAACTTGTAGATGATCACTTCCCAACAGAGTCTAAGGGAATTCAGGGACTTGTGAGAATCTACATAGTTTTGCCTTTAATGGTACAAAATATATTCTTGCTAGAAAGACTGTCCTAGTTAGGGTAAATACAAAATAATTACTCTCTTGTATTCTATTGCATCTGAATATCCTATTTTACTCTCTGGGCCATAAGAACTAGGGGTGTGTGTGTGTGTGTGTGTGTGTGCACGCACATGCATGCACTTGTTTAGATCAAAATCAAAACTATATGAGGACAATTTCTGATATTTCTAAATAATTTGAAAGGATGATGTGGTTTCACTAAAAAGGCTTCCCACGGGTAAGTCTGTAATATATTTTTTTTTAATGGAGAGAAAAGTAAACCAAACCAACTATAAGCATATACAGCTGACCCTTGAACAACAGGAGTTCGAACTGCAAAAAATGAAAGTGTTAGTCACTCAGCATGGACTGTAGCCTGCCAAGTCCCTCTGTCCATGGAATTCTCCAGGCAAGAATACTGGAGTGGGTAGCCATTCCCTTCTCCAGGGGATCTTCCCCAGCCAGGGATCGAACACTTGTCCCCTGCACTGCAGGTAGATCCTTTGCCATCTGAACCACCAGGGAACCCCTTGAACTGCAAGGGTCCACCTATATGCAGGTTTTTTTCCCCCACTGATTAGTGCTACAATATTATACAATCAATGATCAGTTGAATCTGAAGATGAAGAATCACAGTCCAGAATGGAGGACTGACTGTAAAGTTATTCATTGATTTTCAACTATGCACAGGGGATCAATGCCGCCCCTAATCCTCACATTGTTAAAGAGTCAACTGTATTTTCAAAGAAAAAAAAATATTGCAAACAATATAACCTAGTGGTGTGTGAGCAGGTACAATTTTGCCACTTTCCCTACCCCACTCCCCACTCAAAAAGTTGGCATTGTTGGGGTTTTTTTTGCTTGCCACTCTTACAAACTGCTACTTGAATCTAGTGGGTGGAGACTAGAGATCTCACTAAACATTCAACAGTGCACAGGACAGCCCTCCACAACAAAGAATTATCTGACCACAAATATCATCAGTGGCTGAGGCTGAGAAACTCTGCCTTAAACAAAGACTACTGGTGAGGTAAATATTTAGTTTAACACAAAAATTGTCCACAAAGAAATTAAGGTGTCTTGGGAAAAAATGCATCAGTGGGGTAGAACATATACACACACATATATCACCACCCAAACAAAATACCAATGAGTACTGCCTATCAAACTCAGGACAAGAATGAAGTTAGATGGAGTATATCTAAGACTAGGAGATATTAGTAAGCCCTTACTTAACCCATGCAATGATCAGAACACCTTATTGCATAAGCCAGAGTGAAGAATTGAGCTTTAAACAACATTTTCCCTGCTAGATATCAGGGAGTCTACATACTTCTAGCTTATTATTTTCCCTACCTCAAATAGGAAATGCCTTCCGTTCTTGCTGCACTTTGTCGCTGCCATTCACACTTTAGGGTTTTTAATGCAATATGATAGATTTATTTTTAAATGCTTTGAGTTTGCTTTTCAATTTAATGATTTGTTACATTATTTACAGGCTAATTTAGTAAACCTACATAAGATTAATTGCATGGTCTTTTAGGACACGTGGCAAATCATTAAAAAGTGATAAAACCAGGCAACTGAAAAACAAATGGCTTGTGACATATGAATGGAATCCCCAGAACTGTTTATTAATGCATGTTTTGGTGAGATTTGTTGTAAAATTCAAAACAATACTAGCTCAAAATTAAACTTAAGATTGTACAATATTTGAAAGTAAGAGATCTGGATAATTCAATAAACCAAAACAGAGTAACTAGCTATTTTTGTAAGTAGGGGGGGGAAAAAAAAAAACACCTCTGACATACAAATTAAAAAAAAAAAATACTAGTCTTTAAGTCATATTTCTTAAAAGAGATAATTGACAGAACTATCTTAAGGGAACTAATTTTTAATTTGAAAATAACAAAATTCTAGCAGGTGTCCTTTTTATCCAACTTGTGCTTCCACATCTAGATAAGGTCCATGCTATTAAAAATGAAGGCTGTTTGTAAAAGTTAGATTCCACAAGAAATGCTTTGAGTGAAAGAAGGGGTATTTGTTTCATATGGTTAGGTCATCTTGTTTTCCGTGTAAACATAGGGAATTTCTATGGGTAAACTTCTGGCATGTTTTGGGTAATTATTTGGATTGCTGTGCTAGGGTAGGAAGAATAAAATATCTTAATCTATATGTTTAAAAACTGATGCTGCATTGCCAGTTTTGTGTTCAAACTTGTTTGAAGTAGTATATTTAACACACATTTCCTAAACCTCTTCAAAGCATCTAACAGCTGTGACATAGAGTGACTAACCATCCCAGTATACCCAAGACTGAGGGACTAACAGGAATGCCAGACAAAACCAGGTCGGTACTGAGCAGCAGGACTGACTGGTCACCCTAGTTTGACATTTCTCAGCAACTAAATGTTATAGATGATTCCTGGCATCATGGTAACTGAAATTGATTGGAATTAAATATGAAGCCAGTGAGATACAAGGACTATAAGACAGATTAGCTATGTGCTCTAGGAGGGTGTATTAGTAAGAGTTCTCTTGAGAAACAGAACCAATAGGAGACATATATGTAAATCTATGTAGGTAAGGATGATATAGGTACAGGTAAGAGAAGTTTTTATTTAAACAGAAATTGGTTCATGCAGTTATGGAAGTCCCACAGTCTGTTGTCTGCAAGGTGGAGACCAGGAAAATCAGTGGCATAATTTAGTCTGAAGCTGTAATTAGGAGGCTGATGATTTAAGTCCCAGTTTGAGTCCCAAAGCCCTGGAAACAGAAGCACTGATAACTGACATCTGAGGGCAGGAGAAGAAGAATGATGGCTCAGAGAGAGTGAATTCACTTTTTCTCCACCTTTTTGTTCCATTCAGGCCCCTCAGTGGATTGGATGGATTAGATGATACCCACCCGCAGTGGACTACACTTCTTTACTCAGACTGCTGATTCAGAGGTACGGGAAGCCTAAAGGCTTCAGTCGACTGTGAGACGACAGTCTTAACTTTCAGTTCAATGGAATCATTGCTGTGTATTCTGGTGGAAGCACTCCTATCTCTGGTATTAAGATTTCTAAGCCAGCAGACCGTAAGGTTGAGGCAACAGAGAGCAAAAATTGTGCCCGTGGATCACTAGTGATAATCGTGAGTAGGACCACTCATTTCCAACCCTTGACTCCTAGACCCCTGAATCCAGGCTATTGATAAAGAACCCAGGCTATTGGATGCTGATTCAGGTCACACATAGCTTTTGATGGAGTTTACTCCCTGCTTTGGTGTGCATTCTGAAGCAACCTAAATAAGGGAAGACCAGGCCCTGAACGCTGGGGCCCACTACCAATCTCACCCTGTCCCTGATGGCGTCACACTCTGTTGAACTTCCTCTTAAAGTTCCTTTCAATGTTCCTTTATCATTGTTATTGATTATGGATCTCCTGCAGGTATTTACACACACTGATAAAGGTGTGTTTTTTTAAACTCTGTCTACCAATTCAATCAGGGCTTCTCAGGTGGCTCAGTGCTAAAGAATCCACCTGCCACTGAACCTGTGGGTTCAATTCCTGAGTTGGGTGGAGAAGGAAATGGCAACACACTCCAGTTTCTTGCCCAGAGAATCCCATGGACAGAGGAGCATGGTAGCTACAGTCCATGGGGTCACAAAGAGGTGGATATATCTTAGTGACTAAAACAACCACCACTAATCCAAATGCTCATCTCTTCTGAAAACATCCTCACAGATATACTTAGTGATGTTTTACCATCTACCTGGGCATTCATAGCCCAGTCAATCTTACACATGAAATGTGTATTCTTATCTAGATTGTGTTCTGATGTATTATAAAGGCTAAATGGCTAAATGGAAGCCCTAACTTCTATGCAGAGTACATCATGAGAAACGCTGGACTGGAAGAAACACAAGCTGGAATCAAGATTGCCGGGAGAAATATCAATAACCTCATTTATGCAGATGACACCACCCTTATGGCAGAAAGTGAAGAGGAACTAAAAAGCCTCTTGATGAAAGTGAAAGAGGAGAGGGAAAAAGTTGGCTTAAACATTCAACATTCAGAAAACAAAGATCATGGCATCTGGTCCCATCACTTCATGGGAAATAGATGGGGAAACAGTGGAAAGAAACAGTGTCAGACTTTATTTTTTTGGGCTCCAAAATCACTGCAGATGGTGACTGCAGCCATGAAATTAAAAGGCGCTTACTCCTTGGAAGAAAAGTTATGACCAACCTAGATAGCATATTCAAAAGCAGAGATATTACTTTGCCAACTAAGGTCCGTCTAGTCAAGGCTATGGTTTTTCCTGTGGTCATGTATGGATGTGAGAGTTGGACTGTGAAGAAGGCTGAGCACCAAAGAATTGATGCTTTTGTACTGTGGTGTTGGAGAAGACTCTTGAGAGTACCTTGGACTGCAAGGAGATCCAACCAGTCCATTCTGAAGGAGATCAGCCCTGGGATTTCTTTGAAAGGAATTATGGTAAAGCTGAAACTCCAGTACCTTGGCCACCTCATGTGAAGAGTTGACTCATTGGAAAAGACTTTGATGCTGGGAGGGATTGGGTGCAGGAGGAGAAGGGGATGACAGACGATGAGATGGCTGGATGGCATCACTGACTCGATGGATGTGAGTTTGAGTGAACTCTTGGAGTTGGTGATGGACAGGGAGACCTGGCATGCTGCAATTCATGGGGTTGCAAAGAGTCGGACACGACTGAGCAACTGAACTGAACTGAACTGAACAGGCTTCCCTGGTGGCTCAGACAATAAATAATCCAACCGCAATGCAAGAGACCTGGGTTTGATCCCTGGATCAGGAAGATCCTCTGGAGAAGGGAATGGCTACCCACTCCAATGTTCTTGCCTGGAAAATTTCATTGACATAGGATCCTGGAGGGCTATAGCCCATGCAGTCACAAAGCATCTGACACAACTGAGCAACTAATACACACATAAACATTTTAACTGCAGCCTAGGTCAGTTAGATAACTTTCCGTAGTCTGTGCTCTTCTCACAGATGACAGCTGTTAAATTTGATGCAAAATGTCTCCCTTGAATCCAATGAGTGCTATATTTCTTTCTTAGATGTAGGGTCCATGAGGTTCAGCAACTTATTTTTCCCTTTGTAGCAGGAATTCCAATATGACCTAGCCCACTAGATTCAAGAAATCTCACAAAAGTGGCATGCCCCTTAATTCTCATATGATTTATCTCCCACTCTATGGCACAGAAATGTCTCACTAAGGCATCAAAGGCATGTGCAACTTACTGCAAACCAGCTCCTATCAACATTATAGCACATAGTATATTGATATGAAGCCCTTCATAGCAAAATGATCAAGGTCTCTAAGAAATAAACCATGGACCAGATGCACAGTAGAAAAGATAATGAAGGTGTATTGCTGTCTTTACGGGAGAAAACAAATTCTGTTCTCAGGTGGGAGCCAATGTAGGGATTTTGACACTTGCTGAGAATGTGTGCTTGCTAAGTAGCTTCAGTCGTGTCTGACTCTGTGCAACCCTATAGACTATAGCCTGCTAGACTGCTCTATCCATGGGATTCTCCAGGCAAGAATACTGGAGTGGGTTGCCATGCCCTCCTCCAGGGATATTCTGAGCCCAGGATCAAACCCATGTCTCTTATGTCTCCTGCATTGGAAGGTGGGTTCTTTACCACCAGTGCTACCTGGAAAGCCCCAGTAGTTACTCATATAATACAAGAACAAGAGTAATAACCATGGGGATTTAATGGACTCACTGTGAGACAAACCCGGGCCAGACATTCATTTGTTATGCTCATTTTCCCTGTAGATATACATTCCAACTGCTATACTGTAACTTAGGGTTAGGGTTACAGTTACGGTTAGGGTTAGGGTTAGGTTATGTTGTGGATCTACAAGGATCATAACAGTTTAGGGAGAGAACCCAACAATCACAGAAAGAGTGGTGCTGTACTGTCCTTGGCGCATAGGCAAACTGGTAAATGTCTTCAACCTTGTTATTTGGGGATCCTTTCTTATGGAGAAGGAAATGGCAACCCACTCCAGTATTCTTGCCTGGAAAATCCCATGGACAGAGGAGCCTGGTAGGCTACAGTCCATGGGGTCACAAGAGTCGGACACGACTGAGCGACTTCACTTTTTCACTTTTCTTATGGGAAACTGATCTTGCCTTAATATAAAGAGCTTTGTCTCTTTGAAATCACTTAGATCTAAGAAATGGGACTTGGATGTGGTTTCCTACTGTGATTTAAGTCAGGCATCTGGTCAACAAATTTAGAGTTCTTCTGTTACACTGACTAAATTATACCTTAAGTAGTTGCCTGTTTTTCTTCAGGTATTCAAGGTAAGTTAACCATTACTAAAGATACATGAGTCAAGCAATTCTGTTACTACTTTGCCTGGCTACCTGTTGGGCAACCTCACCTGGCCTCTGACACTTAAGTCTTGTTATTTAGGTTTGTTACCCTCAGATGCCATCATTTTCACTGAAATCAGGACTCTCCTATCAATATCTAC
The DNA here is from genome assembly GCA_006410935.1 of Redunca redunca. NCBI lineage: Eukaryota > Metazoa > Chordata > Mammalia > Artiodactyla > Bovidae > Redunca > Redunca redunca. The sequence continues at coordinate 17,107 of SJYQ01011015.1, read as the reverse complement.
ATTTCCTATTTTCACTGTAAGCCTGAATAGACCAAGCACTTTTCAGGAATATCAATGGTCCATTCCCTCTTGCCTGGAAAATCCCATGGACGGAGGAGCCTGGAAGGCTGCAGTCCATGGGGTCGCTGAGGGTCAGACACGACTGAGCAACTTCACTTTCACTTTTCACTTTCATGCATTGGAGAAGGAAATGGCAACCCACTCCAGTGTTCTTGCCTGGAGAATCCCAGGGACAGGGGAGCCCGGTGGGCTGCCATCTATGGGGTCGCACAGAGTCGGACACGACTGAAGCGACTTAGCAGCAGCAGCAGCAGCAGCAGCAGCAGCACTCCCTCATTGCTTTGGTGAAAGGAATGTCCTCTAAGTACTTTAAGGGTACACAGTGATTAGGAAGCAGTGAAATGAACACACATGGTAAATCTGCTCAGTTATTCCCATAATTCTGTCTATATCATACCAACAGATTTCAGGTATGTCAATTTCATTCATCACAGGTCATCTTTGAGAAGCTCACATTCTGAAATCATAGCACGAAGTTCAGTCCAACCTAATAGCAGATCTTCCTTATCTAGCAATTTCCTTCTGCACATATTCACTCATTTTGTTCTTAAATAAATGAGCATATTTTTGCAATTCTTTTGGTGAAGACACTTTTATCCCAAAATTTGACTTGGTAATTAGACTTTTTTACAAGCATCGTACCTGCAAGCAATGTAGGTATAGATCTAGAGGCAGATAAGAGTGGAGGAGTGTTGGTGTTGTGTTAGTTTAGTTGCCAAGTTGTGTCCAACTCTTGTGACCCCATGGACTGCAGCCTGCCAGGCTCCTATGTCCTTAGGATTCTCCAGGCAAGAATGCTGGAGTGGATTGACATTTCCTTCTCCAGGGGATCTTCTGATCCAGGAATCAAACCCAGGTCTCTGGCATTGCAGGCAGATTCTTTACCAGCTGAGGTGAGGGAAGCCCAGAGGTCTAGAGGCAAATAAGAGTGGAGGGGTGTAGTATAGGAGAATTGGTACCTTATAAGGTACACTCATGTGAAATCAGCATTAGGTATTCATGTACAGTGGGCCAACTTCATTAGAAGAGGAGAACATGAGAGATTTGCTGGCACAGAAACTTCTGGCAAGTTTCGGGTTTGGTATACATTTAGTTGTCTGAATTCTGCCACTCTAATTCTTGGGATACCTCTCGTTCCAAGTACTCTGTTTTATTTTACCATAAGAACTTTGATGAGTGAATTTAGTCTATATTTCTTCAGTAACTGGTAGAATCAGATTTTGTGTCAGATTTTTGACTGTATTAATTCTGGGAAAACAAGATATGATAAATTATCATAAAGAGAAAAGCTGGGTTTTCTATTATTTTCTAAACCCAATAATTTAAAGGTGTGATTTAGTTGCTAAGTCATGTCTGAATCTTGAGACCCTATGGACTGTAGCCCACCAGGCTCCTCTGTTCATGGGATTCTCCAGGCAAGAATACTGGACTGGGTAGCCATTTCCTTCTCCAGGGGATCTTCCTAAGCCAGGCATCAAACCTGCGCTTCCTGCACTGGCAGGCCATTCTTTACCTCTGAGCCACCAGGGAAGCTCCTAATGCCTATAGACTGTACCTAATATGACAAAAGAATGGTATTCTATGAATTTGGAATTCTAGCAATAAACATGTACAAGTTTTTCTATATTATGTTCTAATATATGTATATATTTCCACATGTTGCTAAAAGAAGCCCAATTAGCTAATCATCCTTTAAATTATAGGTTCTGTCTTAAAATTATTCTTATATCCAACCACAGATTCAATGTATTCCCACAGAGCTTTTTCAAAAATGCAAAAACAATCACTGACCTAGAAAAAATATAGAAAATATGAAAGAGGAAAATATCAGAGATCAGAGTACATACAGATCGTGAAGTAATTAAGAAACATAGTCACAGAAAGCCAAAGCCTACATTTTGTTAAATAGCAAGAAAAACATGTAAATTACACAAATATCTGACAGAAGTCCTGCTTCCACAAATGTAGCACAACTATTCATGGACAAAGACATTTTCCAGACTTTTTAGATAGTACAAATTGGAACAGAGAGGCTGATGAACTGTGTAGCGACACAGGTGGTACGTGACTAGCCAGGCTCTGAATACAGGAAATTTTACATCAGACACCAGACACCACCCACATTACCACCACAGGCAGATTTGTTTTATTATATTTCTCAGATATTGTGCGTGTGTTTAATTGATTGAAAGTGGAAGGGAAGTGAAAGTCACTCAGTCATGTCCGACTCTTTGCAATCCCTTGGACTGTAGTCTGGTAGGCTTCTCTGTCCTTGGAATTCTCCAGGTCAGAATACTAGAGTGGGTAGCCGTTCCCTTCTCCAAGGGATCTTCCTGACCCAGGAATCAAACCAGGATCTCCTGCATTGCAAGAGGATTCTTTACTAGCTGAACTACCAGGGAAACCCAATTAATTGACGGTTTCTGCCAGTCCTGCCTTGGTCAAGTCTATTGGTGCCATATTTTCCAACAACATCTCCTCACTTGTTGCCTTTATGTCACATTTTGGTAAATCTTTTGTATTTCAGACTTTCCACCAGACAAAAGAAGGTTCAGATGATGGCTAGCATTTATTAAAATAATACATTTTAAAATTTTATTTATTTAAATTAACTTTAATTTAATTTATTTTGTATATAATGCTATTGCAAACAATATGTTATAGTATAGTATAAACATGGCTGTTATATCCACTGAGAAGCCAAAAACTATGTGTGACGTGCTTTACTGTGACACTCACTTAATTGTGATGGTCTGGAACTGAAACCCAGTATCTCTGAGGCCTGCCTGTATACTACTTAATCTGCAAGATTATGTTATACATGTGTAAAGGTACACATAGTATTCAAAGGAAATTTGTGAGCACTTAAGAAAAACATGGTAATTTTCTAAAACTTTTTCAAATTATTTTCCTTTCCTCATCACCTAAATTACAATTTCATATTTTGCACCCTCATCTTCTATATTTTACAAAGTATCAAAGATGACTTTAATTCTCCTGCTTGAAACCATTCAATTAGTTCTATTTGTTATCAAAGTAAAATTCAAAATGCCCACCTTTAAAGCTCTACATCAAAAGTCATCAATCTACAGTCCCTTGGACAAATCTAGTTTGCTATCTCATTTTGTAAATAAAGTTTTATTGGAACAGAGCCATGCTTATCTGTATATGTATTGTCTAGGACTGCTTTCCACTATAGATTGATTAAGTAGTTGTGACAGAGACCCCAGGTCTTCAAAAGGCTGAAATGTTTTCTATTTTGCTCTTTACAGGAAATGTTTCTGACAATTACCCTATATTATTTATATTATTGACGCTGAAGCTTTAATACTTTGGCCACCTGATGTGAAGTGCCACCTCATTGGAAAAGACCCTGATGCTGGGAGAGATTGAGGGCAGGAGGAGAATGGAATGGCAGAGGATGGGATGGTTGGATGGGATCACCGACTCAATGTACATGAGTCTGAGCAAACTCTGGGAGATAGACAGGGATACCTGGTGTGCTGCAGTCCATGGGGTTGGAAAGAGTCAGACACGACTTAGCGATCAAACAATAACAATCAGTCATCTGCTTATCTTTCCAACCTATCCTTCACTTACTAAATTCCACTCATGTTTGTATTCTTACCATCAGGAGCAACTATCCCCCTTCCTTGAGCGTGTTGGTCGCACCATTTAAAATGAGCCAGTCTTGCATGACTCCTTCTCTCTTTAGCTTGTAGTCACTTTTCCAAAGGAATCTTTGTTGAATTCTTCTCTTAGTCTCTCAGTCTTTGCTGCCTTCACAGCATTTGTTACAACTTGTAGCTGCCTTACAATTGCTAACATCTTGATATTATTTTATCAAATATCTATCAATCTGTCCATTAATTAATCCACTTTATTTTTTAACTTTTTATTTTGAAATGATTATTAATTTACAGGGATTTGAGAAAGATGCAGAGAGGTCCTGTGTGTTTTTTACCTACTTTCTTTCAATTGTTTCATATTATATAGCTATTGTAAAATATCAAAACCATGGCATTGTACAATGTGTATACAGTTCTATGCCACTTAAGTGTAGAGTCAGGTAACCACCACTGACATCAGGATATAGAACTATTCAATCACCACAAAGCTCTCCCTCATGATAACCCTTTTCAGTCACACCTAACCCCTCACTCTCACCTATACCATCTCTAACTGTTGACAACCAGTAACCTGTTCTCCATTTCTATAATTTTTAATATACTATAATTTTTGATGCATGTTTACTTTGATCTGTCTCCTCTACCAGAAGTTATGCTCTAAAAAGGTAGGAATGTAGCTGTATTATTTTCCCTGTTTTGCTCTTTCTTCTCTACTTTTTAGAATCCAAAATTGGTCTCTTTTGAAGTTTTCTGATAGATTAATCTAATTTCAATGTCCTATTTAAAATGAGGGGTGGTTTTCTTTCTTTCCTTTTTTTCTTTCTTTCCAGAGGGACTTTCAATTCAGTGCCCTGACAAAATTTTCATAGTGGTTATTTTTATTAATAAACATTCTATTATTCACTAGCAATAGGCAGTGAACATTTAAGTATCATGTCAATCAACGTACTAAAATATATACCATAAATGAAACATAAAAATTAGGGGGCAGCTGTTTCAATATGCAGAGAATCACACTGCTTTACAAGAAACCTATCAAGTTACAGTGTTTTGGAAGTATTATTTATTTGTAAAACTTGCATACTTTGTGAATAGCTATGTAAAATTAACAGCTGGATGGAGTTTTAGAATCACTTACCAACCAGTCTTGTCTCAAACAATTGCTCCAAATGCATTGACTTGATTTTTAAAAGAGCTGCTGACAACTGTGTGAAGACCTTGAAAAGCATTTTATTCAAAAACAATTATCCTAGGACTGCATATGATTTCTGTGTTTATTTTATCTGTCTTTTATTGACAGTGTATTTTCGATTCAATTGTTACTTCAGAAATATTTACCAACTCGTGAAAAAAATGATTTGCATCACAGCAGCCTCTTTAGCTGTTAAGACTTCATCTGCCCTGCTACTTAGTTGTCTCTTGACATCATCTTTTGTGTCTGAAATCAGGGCCATTTGAATTTGGAATGATTGTAACATCATATGCAGTAAAGAATTGGAGAAGGATGCCAATTGTGTTTCACCATCCATTAATTCTATTTCTAGTCTATACTGCATTTATAAAGCACCCATTGCTTTAACCTAAGAATCATTTACAAATTGTATAAGCATCTTTATTTTCCTTAAGAATTCTTGTGCAAAAACTGAAGTTTTAATAAGCAGTTGGATTATAGGCAAGGTCATTTTTTTTAGCAAAACAGGACACAAAAGTCTCAAAGTAACTCTTTATACTTAGCAAAAATATTCATTTAATTTAAATAATAAAAGAAAAAAATACTTTGCATATAAACATATATATTTTTTTTTTCAAGAAAACAATAACATTTTACTTCGCACCTAATTTCACTGAGGCAACTTTGACAAATATTAACACGTTAACAAAATTTTTCACTTAGTAAGAACTATAACAAGAGAATGTCTGCAAGTCAGATTCATCATAACTTGATGAAAAGAGCTTAAGTATAAAGTAGGACTGTGTATAAGCCATACCTAAAGGAGATATTATATGGCAAATTTCATTGTCACCTATTAATCATTTATAATAAAAGCAAAAGCATTATAAAATATGTATTAAACACNTAATATTTTCTATTTAAGTAATAGTGGCCAAATTGCTGATCCACTCTGAGCCATAGTTTTCTTATGAGTAAAATAGGAATATTAAATTTTGCTTTGTAGAAATGATTGATATTTAGATGAAATAATATGTATATTTACAAATACTTGATGCTCAATAAAATTTATTTTTCACATACCATTTAACATTATAACATTATTCTCTGGATGTTTTCCCATCTCTACTTCTTTAATGTTAATATTCCTGAGAATTTTTTAAACCTGTTTTGTATTCATTCATTTTTTTTTTTTTTTAGAAATTTTCATATGATTTCATTTGATTTCATTACTAGTAAAAGCCTAAGTGGGCTTCCCTGGTGACTCAGTGGTAAAGACTCTGCCTGTAATTCAGGAGATGTGGGTTTGATCCCTGGGTTTGGAAGATGCCCTGGAGAAGGAAATAGCAACATATGCAAATATTCTTGCTTGAAAAATCCCATGGACAGAGGAGTCTGGCTGCTACAGTCCATGGGGCTGCAAAAGAGTTGGATGCAATTTAGCAACTAAACAATAGCAAAGGCCTAAGTCTCCCAAACACAAACATCTCTCCCAATACCACCCCTCTCCTGATATTTATCTCAAACTATCATCTCTAAATGTCAGAAGGCACCTCAAAATTATCATATCCCAACATTCAGGAAATTAAGATCATGGAATCTGGTCCCATCACTTCATGGCAAATAGATGGGGAAACAATGGAGACTTTATTTTTCTGGGCTTCAAAATCACTGCAGAAGATGATTTCAGCCATGAAATTAGAAGATGCTTACTCCTTGGAAGGAAAGTTATGACCAACCTAGACAGCATATTAAAAAGCAGAGACGTTATGTTGTCAACAAAGGTCCGTCTAGTCAAGACTATGGTTTTTCCAGTGGTCATGTATGGATGTGAAAGCTGGATTATAAAGAAAGCTGAGCACCGAAGAACTGATGCTTTTGAACTGTGGTGTTAGAGAAGACTTTGAGAGTCCCTTGGACTGCAAGGAGATCCAACCAGTCCATCCTAAAGGAGATCAGTCCTGGGTGGTCATTGGAAGGACTGACGTTGAAGCTGAAACTCCAATCCTTTGGCCACCTGATGCGAAGAGCTGACTCATTTGAAAAGACCCTGATTCTGGGAAAGATTGATGCGAGGAGGAGAAGTGGACAACAGAGGATAAGATGGTTTGATGGCATCACCAACTCAATGGTTATGAGTTTGGGTAAACTCCGGGAGTTGGTAATGGACAGGGAGGCCTGGCATGCTGCGGTTCATGCTGTCACAGAGTTGGACACAACTGAGCGACTGAACTGAACTGAAAGCACAGTATTGGTTAGATTGTCACTGCCCAAACCTGCTCTTCTCTCTCTAGTCTGCATCTCATGTGGAAGCACCAAAAACTTCAGGAACACTCTCCTCTTTGTCCCCTCTTCACTCAATTACCAGTTTGTCCCAATCCCATCTCTGATTATCTTATACAGCCCCTCCTCGGTGTCACAACTTTAATCCATCTGTTCACCCATAATATACTTCCTCTGAACTAGTCATAAATGTTTACCAGATTTTTACTCCTTTAATAATGTGTTTCTGTAATCTGCAGAGTAAAACTGAAATGCAGAAGATCATGTGTAGTTTCTCTCTCCTCTTCATTTGAGAATACCCTGTGGACTGAAATCTGCCATATGCTCTTCTATTTCATTAAACATATTGCTCCCATTACTTTGCAGATTATAAGCCCTATTCATTCTTCCAAAATAACTGAAGTATGAAGTATTTTCTATTTCAGAAAGCCTTCATGATATCTCACAGGCAAAATTATTTTACTTTTCTTTGTTCTCCAATAGTGGTTTTCATAAATTCAGATTACTGCCCTTTTCCAATCATACTCTATGCATGTGTTTAATAGGAATACTGTTTTCCCATTACCTGGAAAGCTCCTTGAAGCCATGGATCTCATTAACTTGTGAGTTACCTTTGTAAACTTTACTCTGGAAAAAATAAGAATAACTTATCATGTTGATTTACTGAGTGAATGAATGAAAGATGAATGAATTACATATTATCCTGTTAGTCTGACACATAGAGGTACAAAATAATGGTTGGTTGACTTTGATTAAAATAAAATACCATAGAGCATCTAGTGCTTAGTTGCTCAGTCCTGTGAAACGTTGCGAACCTATGGACTGTAGCCCACCAGGCTCTTCTGTTCATGGAATTCTCCAGGTAAGAATACTGGAGTGTGTAGCCATTCCTTTCTCCAGGGTTTCTTCCTGACCAAGGGATCAAACCCAGGTCTCCCACACTGCAGGTGGATTCTTTACCTTCTGAGCCACCAGGGAAGTTCTAAGATATAATGGGTAAGATTATTAGGAAGAAAGCTAGTAGCTTCTTATTGTGCACAGAGTTTTATGTCCTAGGTGCTGATTTCTGCTTATTTTTCAATGTGTATTTAAGACCTAGTGATATGTTATAAGCCTCTCAGAACTACATGTTACAAAATATTTATAAAATAATCAATATGTTAATTTATATATGTTACATTTATTGATTTTAAGATAGCCTTCTAAACTTGTTTGGAGTATTCATCTTGTGAATTTTTATACATCAATATTTTTCAACTCAAATATTGCAAGCAAAGTATGCAAGCAAACTTTGGAATCTCACATCATTAAGGAAAACAGAAAAATTCCCAGCAGCTACAGAGCTCCAGTGCTTAACACTTCTTCCTGCAGCCCGCAACTCCTCATATGCTGGCTTTCCAGAAAGAGCTCCAAAAAACATGACTCTCAAACAAAATGAATAGATGAGCCACTCACTGCTCTAAGGGACCTTCATCTATAACAGATGCTCAGCGATTTCAGAAGCAAGAAATTGCAGTGAGAGGGATAGGCAATTTTAGTCTATTAACTTATCCGGTCATGAGTTAAGTGTGTATCATTATTATTTTTTATACAAAGTCTTTCTCTGTGCTTTAACTTCTATTTCCTCTTGTACCAAGTGGCAGGCCAAAGCCTTCAATTGAATCTATACTAATCTAGTTTGTTTATGAGAAGATAAGTGCCCTGCAGACATCCATAAATGCATTCAAACATGTCCTGGATAATTTTATTTTCATTATTTCAAAAATATTGACACTTGATTTTTATTTATGACCTTGATTTTGTCTCAAATATGGATGAATTCTATGAGAACATGACAAACAGGTAGGATAACTTATACATTATCAAACAGGACATAGAAACATTGAAAACATTCAGGGGGGGAAAGTAATCTATTACAAATTACTTACACCTCTGGGAAAGACAGAACATTAAAAACATTCTTTTATGATATGAATTTTTATTTTATTGGTTAATCCTTTATAATAATTTTGCTTTCTCTTTATATAAATTTCAGAATTCTCTGTATTCATTTTAATAAATAGTTTTTATGAAATGGCATTTACTGTGATCTAGATTTGATTCCTTAGGGCTACAAACAAAAAATCTCCAGCTGCAAAGAGCTTGTATAATATTTAGTGCTGATAACAGACAATAAGATAAATAAAGTAAACTAGAGAGGATTTTTTGCTAGCAATAAATGCTACCTACAGATTAGTGTCAGTGTAGTCACATAAAGATTTCCCTATATTTTCCAATTCTAACATAAAACTTTTAATATGCTTTCACTGAATTTTTCCTATTTTTCCAAACACTGTGAGCTTTACTCTGTGTTCCTTACTTTTCTCTGTGATTCTTCAGCCACTACAGCCTATCTTTCTCTAACAGTTTCTCTATCTAAATGATTTGTGTTCCACTGGCAGTTCTGTACTAAAGAAAGTGATATATCCTGATGAAGCCATTAAGCACGGTACTACAGACATTAAGGGGATGATATAGGCATGATTTCAATCATGCAAAAGGGAACTACCCTAGTTCTGAGAAGGAAAGCACCAGACAGCTAAACCCACTCTCGTCTACATTTTCATTTCATTAGATTCAGATCTGGGGATGTCAGAACAAATTAACAGTTATTCCCCCCACAAGGCAATCACTGTAAGTGTCATCATTAGATGCACATTGAGCACCCACAGGGAGAAGGGTCAGGACTCGGAATACACAGCATACTGGAGAGGCCCAGAGAACAAAGTGAGGAGGAATGGGTTGATAGTACAGAAAATATGTTTTTTAAAAAATGTTGATCTTTTCACTCTGTGCTGTCATGAAGATTTCCTTTAAAAATCACTGTTACATGAAAGTCAGAGTATTGTTCCAAAACTGTCTTCCCTGAATTATATTTAAGAATCTGTTTAATTATCCACACACTTAAAATACCTTCATCAATTTTCTTGGGAATATCACTGTCAGTTGCTTTGTGCAATAGATTCTTAAAAGGAACATGCATTTTGATAAATCGTTTTCAGTGAAAGACAAAGGTCTATGAGGAAATGTGCTTCCCAAATGCAAAATTAGAATAATTATATTTTGAGTGAAGTGAGTGAAAGTCACTCAGTCATGTCCAATTTTTTGTGACCCCACAGACTGTAGTCTACCAGGCTTCTCTCCCCATGGAATTCTTCAGGCAAGAATATTGGAGTGGGTTGCCATTTCCTTCTGTAGGGATTCTTCCCAACCCAGGGATAGAACCTAGGTCTTCTGCATTGTAAGCATATTCTTTACTATCTGAGTCACCAGGGAAGGACCAATATGAAATATTAGTGTAAAAAGCACTTCATTTGTATTATCTCTTTTGCTAAATTTTTGTTTTTCTCACTGACATACTCCTAGATTACACAGTAGATGGTATATGTACCATTTAACATAAATGATATCAAATTAAGTTCTATAAACCATATAATACTTTGATAAATGATTAATAAACCCTGTCTAACAAATCAGAGATATCTTTAAAGTTGGTTAGTCCAAAATGAAAAAAATAATTGCTTTAATGTCTTTAGCAAATACTTACTAGTATTTTACTAATATCTGTTTTTCATAATGACAAATCCTAGATAATAGAATGTGTATCTTTTAAGCATTAAAACAGTTGTATTTGAAATTGAACTCATGCCAAAATATAAAACTCATTTATCTTCTCAACGGTAGTTTAAACTAGGTGAACACTGAGCCACAGACCTCCATAACAAATCTCCTATTTTTTCTTTAAAAAAATATTGAAATACATTTTAGTCTTTTATTGGTGCCCTAGGTTCATATTAATAATGCCAATTATTTAACTGAGCTACATTAGCTTGAAGACCCCAGGGCCTGTGGGCTATGAAGGTCCATGTCCCTCTACCTAAAATCACACTGAACTGCTCAGCTTTCAAGATCTGAAGGCCTGCTTTTCTTAGTTTATTTTCCCATCTCTTCCTTCTCATCATATTGAAAACTTTTAGTTTTTATTGCCATTTCTGCTCCAGATAATAGTATGTCTTCTCTGTGTAGTTATTAATCTAAATTAATGCAATCTTGAGAAGCAAAACCAATCTCTTTAGAAGTATGTGTAAACTAAACATATATAGACCTTTGAGTGAGGTTCTTTGGGTCTTCTATTTAAAACATATAGATATGGTGAAGTTGCTTTGAAACAATCATTTTGTGCTTGTGTATGTATGTGTGATACGTTACTAATTTAACTTAATAAAAAAAAAGAGAGATCATTATTTAGAAACACAGGAATCAGAAACATTAATTATAATTAAAAATCTATCCAAATTTAAAGCAGCACTAAATTTGGACAATTGGTTGATAGGTCTGACTTGTTTTCATATTTACTCTTTTGAAATTATTAGCTTTTTTTTTTGATAGGTGATATTCCTTCTATAGGTGAGATAAATTTACTTGTGCTTGCTGCCAAATTAAATAATTATTTTTTGAGAGAAGAGTACAACATAAGGAATAGGCTCCTTCGTAATGAACTTAAACCCTAATTGTAGAATGGGGAACTACATAAGTGAAAAGTGGAATAATGACACCATGGTGAATCATTGTTTTGGATTACATGTATGGCGATTTCCTATTAAAAATGCGATCTGTGGCCTAGCAGTGTCTGGTTCACTTGGCAACTTGTCAGAAATGCAGACCGGTAGGCCTACCCTACACCTATCAGAACTTGCACTTTTATAGAATTCCCAGGTTGTTCACATGTACGTTAATATTGGGGAGATATTTTCATAGTAGATCATTTATATCTATTCTGATTATGAATACTTCCCCACTACATGGAAGATGCCATGCTCACTGTAGCAGAAACACACAAAGGAGTACACACAAAGGAGGCTCCGGATCTCAAAACTCATACGGGGGTGATGATATCTAAGCACAGGAAGTACACACCAAGGAGATTATTTGGTAAATAGGAAAGGAAAGATTTAAATACATGATCTAAATATCCCGGGGGTAAATTCTTTTTTGGGGGGTGGGGGGAGGGAGGGTAAATTCTTAATAGTCTACTAGGTTTAAACTCTTTTCTCTGACGATAGAGCTCTTATCATAGTTAATATAGATCCTATTGAAGTTCCAGTCCATCTTTCTAAATTCTACCAGTTTTTCAAGGCTATTTATGGTCCTTCTCCTCTTTGAGATCTTCCTTAGGCATGTTGGAAGGGATTCTCCCTACTTAGAAGCCCCAGAGCAAAATTGTATCTGGTCTGGACCACATTTTTGATATTGATTTTCTTTATCACAGGGCTAGGTAGGGTTAATTGCTTGTATAGGATTGACTAAATATGCTTATGTGTATTTATTCCTACCGCATAAACCAGATAGCAAGGTTTTTCCTGGAAGTAGCCACAGTATATGATTCTTTGCATCACTCTCAGTTTTTAACACAGTGTCTATCTAATAAAGGCTTGAATAAAAGAGCTGAGAAGAACATGTAATAAAGGACAGTATGAGAAAACAGACACCTGGAACTGGAGGCTACAATGACCGAGATAGGTTTCAATAATTCTTTATTTTGTGCAGCTGTGCTTAAGGGTATTAATAATCCCAATATTCATAGAGTGCTTTGGAGAAGAAGGCTGTGGGGGGAAACATAGCTGTTGAAAGCAACTGTGGAGGCATTCAGCACTAAATGTAATTTTTGTATCTCTGTTATTGACCTGCTTTTCTTCTCATCCATCCCGAAGTGAACACTTACTTGCTACTCTGGACATTTCCTGTATGCTTTGGCATCAATCTTTGGCATTCACTGTTATTTCAGAAAGGGAATCCTTCTCAAAATCAATTTGAGAACAATTAAGAAGAATCCTGGACAGTTCAGCTTGAATTCGGGTGATTGCTGTGATTTTCTAAAGGGAGAGTGGTCAGGCTGTTAGCTAGCCTGGCTTACAGGCCAGATGAGGTTTTGAGAGAGACCAGGACTAACTAGGATGAAGGGTATATTTCTTGACAGCTAGACCTCATTCAGCATACTTCTTTCCTGCAGTGGGAACAGGAAAGCGTGTAAGCTTAATAACTTCATCATCCAGAAACAAAAATGAAGTATGTTTGAAAATTTCCTGTTAAATCAAGTTGAATTTTCATTGTTCATATCTTTGTGGACTGTCGTAAAGGCAGTACAATTTTTATCTCGTTTGACTTTGTGATGTAAGGAGTCAGATTCTGATTCAGACACATTCAAGGTTGGACAAATCCCTGTCTTCTACTCTAGCCAGCACTTAAGTGTGCATGGCTAGCACCTGGGGAGTGTATAAAAAAGGCAACCCCTTGGTCCCAAGTCTCAGTCATCAGAATTTCCTAGGTGTAAAAAAAAAGTGTAGACATGAACTTTAAATGGGAACTGCTTGTCACCCTGAAGTGGAGAAAGGCTATCTTATCTGTGTTACAAATGAACGAAGTCAAAAAACATGATTTTAGCTGCTAGCCAACTCTTTAGAAATCAGGTTAGTTTCTTTCTAAATGCTTATTTGTCCTTTTGCAACTTTCTCCCTTTTTCCATTACTCCTGAATTGAGCAGCAAAGAAGGTAAAATACAAAAAATATTCAATCTGTTGATGTGAATTCAAAAACAGTTTACTACAAAGGATACCCATATGGTCCAGTTGCTACAGCAGTCCCCATTTATGCTATCTGTCCCAGGAATGCATTTTCTATCATTCTCAAAGGATCCAAGTTTGAAGAATAAGTCACATGACTATCCTAATCCCATATTAACAACTACAAGTGAGGGGCATGGAAAGTGTATTTGTAGCTATATAATTCTAATTTTTCCTTTTCAAAGTGTTTCTTAGGAAAAGATCATAAATGTCATTCAAAAAGTGTCTTTTTTTTAATGAGGGGTTATATAACTTTTAAGAGGGTTATGGTCTCCAAAATGTATTCTTAACAATAAATTCTACACTATGATCCTTTTGGGAGGGCTTTAGGAAAACTATCTAATGTCGACAACTAGGATAAAAAAAATCTAATGTCAATAAAATGTCAAAACATAAATCTAAAAATAATTTAATTTAAAATAAATGAAACCATCATTTATATAATTCCATTAGGTTTTTCTGCCAGACCTTAATTCAAAAAGTGTAAATTATTAACCACATTACATTGTATTCAGTTCTTCATTTTTCACTAATAGGTGGCTGCCTAAATTTCTACAGTTGTTATAATTTTTCTTGAGAATTTATAGAATTTTAATATTTGATTACATGAAAAAATACTCACTAGGGTTTTTTTTTTTTTTTAATCTTACATTTTTACTCACCCTATTCAACTACTAAAAGTCAATTTGTTAGGAGCGTACAAGCAGCCAGAGAAAGCAAGCAACTCTGCTGGAGCTGCTACAAACCCAACAGGGAAAACTGGAAATCTCTTGCAGGATCTTCATCTTCCACACCTCAAAATGAACAGGGAAACAGACTAGCACTATGAATGTGTACTTTTTCCTCCTAGAAATTCAGGGAACTGCCATGCAAGACTGTCATGATTCTAATTTTACTTAAGAACTTCTAACAATCCCTGTGCTAGCCTTTCTACCTGCCAGCCTACCTATTTATTTTGCAATCCATCACTCCAAATTCACTTACCAAGGATCCTGAATATGTCTATCCGTTGTCAGGCAAGCACTTAGGCCTTGGTTCCCCATTTAAGCTGACTTCATTCCTCTACCCCTAGCATGAAATCTCATCTTAATCGAATGCCTGAATCCGGCCACCACTCTTCCACTCTGGAATGGAGATTTAAACAAAGTGATACCTGCTATGAAAATTCTTTTTCTAGAAAATAAAATGTGTTCTTAGGATAGAAGAAGAGGCTAGTTCACTCTGTCTTTAGCACCTCGGTCTCACTGATTTCCAACATCAAAGAATCAGAGTTCATCTGAAGAACAACCGTCCTCATCCTGCTTTCAGATTCCTCATCCTGCTTTCAGATTCCTCATCTACCTTTTCATTCTGAACAGAGAGATGCTACCCTGTGGCCTATATTTGGTCTCAGATTATACTCAAGGATCTCTGGACTCAAACTCCTACTTGCAGGATGCTGAATCTTAATTTGACTTCCATGCATCACCAGCTTCTTGGACCAAGGACCACACTTAGTTCCATGGGGAACAATGCTGTCATTGCTTCAGGCTTGGATTTTAACTCAATCCACTGACTGTTTTTATTAAAATGCTCAAACCACTTTCTGGAATCTAAACTTCCCTGCTGTTTGGTTTAAAGATTATACATACTTGTGGAAATTCCAGATTCTATAAAAACCTATACCAATTTCTCTCCATAATATTTAAATGTACTGAATTGAATGTTCCAAGTTTCACCCATATTGGTTAAAATAATAAGATAGAATTCTGTTCAGCCTCATCTTCTGATCAAAGCTTGAGGCAAGTGCAAAAAAGGAAAATTAAAAGCTATAAAAGGGCTTCTTGAGCAGCCTTGATAAATAGACAAATTAATCTATTTAAAATCCCTGTCATATTTTTAGATCATTAGTTTCCTTGACATGTTAAGTGCTCAATGTAAAGATCCAATGTTAATCTGAATACCACAAAACAAATCAAATGAAAAATCAAAACTGGGAGGGAAGGAAGAAAGGTCATAACATTCTTAAGCAAAAGTTTCTAAAAATATTTTAACAAAAACTGTTTGAATTTTAAGAATGAATAATATTTCAAGCTCATTCATGTTTCATGAAAAACTTTCAGCTGGCCCTGAAAATAATTTTCAGAAAAATATGAATTGTCAACTGATCATTCTATATGGACTATTAAATTCTGATAATAATATTCATAAGAATCTGTTTAAAACAGGTGTCAAGAATACACAGAAGAACTATACAAAAAAGATCTTAATGACCCAGATAACCACAACAGTATGATCCCTCACCTAGAGCCAGACATCCTGGAGTCTGAAGTCAGGAGGATTATATGAAGCATCACTATGAACAAGGCTAGTGGAGGTGATGGAGTTTCAGCTGAGCTAATTCAAGTCCTAAAAGATGATGTTGTTAAGTGCTACACTCAATACGCCAGCAAATTTGGAAAATTCAGCAGTGGCCACAGTACTGGAAAAGGTCAGTTTTCTTTCCAATCCCAAAGAAAGGAAATGACAAAGAATGCTCAAATTATTGCACAATCGCAATCATCTCACAACTAGCAAAGTAATGCTCAAAATTCTCCAAACCAGGCTTCAACAGTACATGAACCAAGAACTTCCAGATGTTCAAGCTGGATTTAGAAAAGACAGAGGAACCTAGAGAGCAAATTGCCAACATCTGTTGGATCATAGAAAAAGTGAGAGAATTCCAGAAAAATATCTACTTCTGCTTTATGGACTACAACAAAGCCTTTGACTGTGTGGATCACAACAAACTGTGGAAAATTCTTAAAGGATAGGAATACCAGACCACCTTATCTGCCTCCTGAGAACTCTTCATGCAGGTCAAGAAGTAGTTAGAACTGGACATGGAAAAACAGATTGGTTCCAAATTGGGAAAGGAGTACATCAAGGCTGTATATTGTCACCCTGCTTATTTAACTTATATGCAGAATACATCATGCAAAATATTTGGCTGGATGAGGCACAGGCTGGAATCAGTAACCTTAGATATGCAGATGACACCACCCTTATGGCAGAAAGCGAAGAGGAACTGACGAGTCTCTTGAAAGTGAAAGAGATGAGTGAAAAAGCTGGATTAAAACTCAACATTCAAAAAACTAAGATAATGGCATCCAGTCCCATCATTTCATGGCAAATAGATGGGGAAACAATGGAAAGAGTGATAGACTTTATTATCTTGGGCTCCAAAATCACTGCAGATGGTGGCTGCAGCCTTGAAAATAAAAGACGCTTGCTCCTTGGAAGGAAAGTTATGACCAACCTAGATAGCATATTAAAAAGCAGAGACA
>SJYQ01011013.1:5405-15495 GCA_006410935.1 Redunca redunca | reverse complement strand
AAAATAAAATAAGTCGATGTTTTCCATTTTCTTGATATGCAATTTTTATTAGACTACATTTTGGACTTGTCAAAGATGTCAAATGTAGCCAAGGATGAAACTAATTTTTTGTTATTTTACCATATTCTAAATTATTTTGTCTTTTTATCCAATAGTGGTTAAACAATAAACAGACTCAAATTTATGTTCTCAAAATACAAACTCAAATTATAAAACTGACCCCTTAGATCAGGATATCAGTGGTATTTATCCTTCACAGACTGGCTTTCTTCTTATTAAAACTGGGTAAATTTGTCCAGATGCTTTCTGACCCAAGTTGTATTTTACCATTGCTTTCATGATCAGAATAATATAGTTTTCATTAATTTCTAGGTTTTGTATACAGAGTCTCTTCCTTTATTAAAGTATATAGTTTCTCTATGTTATTAGTACTGCTATTTAAACCTACCAGTTCTAGGTGAGGAATGGCCTCTTCGAAGATAAGTA
The DNA here is from genome assembly GCA_006410935.1 of Redunca redunca. Taxonomy (NCBI): domain Eukaryota; kingdom Metazoa; phylum Chordata; class Mammalia; order Artiodactyla; family Bovidae; genus Redunca; species Redunca redunca. Next base: position 15,009 of record SJYQ01011013.1, on the reverse strand, counting down.
GACAGTCAGATTCTGAATGTATATTTATCTTTTTGCCTCTGTGGATATACATGACAGTCATTTGCAGGTCAGAAAAAAAAAGGACACAAAACACATACATAAGGTGTATACTAGTGATTAACGCCCAGAGGGAATTATTAGAGTAAAGGTGCTAGTTAGTTGTCTCTAGAGTTCAGAGCAAGGACTTAGTCTCTCATTATTCAAGTTGATTATGAATTCACCAAGTGTATGAGTTGTGTGGAGTCTGTCTAATAAGTGCTTTCCAGAAAAAAGCATTAACTTAAGTGTTTCGGTTGGTAGAGAGTAAGCACATTTATGAAAATAGATCTACCATAGATGATGGACTTGAGAAAACTATGATTCTATTCATTTGACTTTACCAATCTGAGTATTTATAATTTGATAATTGAGTGTATTTATTCAATTAGAATTAAAATAAATAGATCCACACAGAACAAGGCATATAAGGAAATTCATAGACTATAGACCAGTTCTTAGTACAGAGAAAACTTTCCTTTTACTCTGTAAGGGGTTAAGAGAGAGAGAAAGAGAAAGAAGCACACACACCCTTAAGCTAGAACAGCAGAGGAGGCCTTCACCAGTGAAGTGAAGTGAAGATGCTCAGTTGTGTCCGACTCTGCTACCCCATGGGCTGTACCCTACTAGTCTCCTCCATCCATGGGGTTTTCCAGGCAAGAGTACTGGAGTGGGTTGCCATTTCCTTCTCCAGAGGATCTTCCAGACTCAGGGACCAAACCCAGGTCTCCCGCAATGTAGGCGGAATCCCTACTGTCTGAGCCACCAGGAAAACCCCTGGCCTTCACCAGGGTAATCAATAAATGACTTATAGTACTCAAGAAGTGATTAGTTAGTGGAGTTTAGCAGATTTGGAATTTCATGCAGTCTTTTCAATTATGTTTAACTTCATGACAGATCAACAGTATTAAAAGAATATTATGGAGGTTACTACAGTAAAACTTTTATGGTAAAACATAATTAAGCAGGTAAAATTCTAAGGGCTATCTGAGTAGCAGTACATGACTGCAGAGGATTTCACCTATTTGAGGAATTTTTCTGTCTTTATTCTTATATGTAACTCTGCCATGTCTCCTCAGTTACAATCCTCTTGAAAAGGTTACAAGAAAGTGAGAATTGTAAATATATGATAAATATGATTCATTTCCAAAGCCCATAGTAGATATTGCTAATAAATTTCTTATTCTTTCTAACTGAACCTCAGAATTTTTTTCGTAGTTCTCCAGGCAACTGCTAGCAATTAGAATTGCCATTAAAAAAAATTTCAGCTAAGGAGATATATACCTCAACATAGTATGACCTTTGAGGGGATGTTTGCAAGAGAGCAGAGCATTCTTAAAAATAGAAATTAGAAGGATAATATGAGCACAGTATTGATATCCAGATGAGATTACCCATACCAGTGGTTAAGGATAAACCAGTGGTTCAGAATAAACTGAAATATTAGGTGAAATATTAGGTGCACAATGTCTAAGGTCAAACTAAAACTGGGCAGTGTCTTGCTTCTTATCCTATTCGTGATGCCAATTGTCTAGCTATTCATACGGTGTGCTCTGTTCCTTGAACCCATGATAGACAAGGTGCAAGTGGGGAAGCTGGAAGAAAACCACAGCACAACCTCTTTTTTGGCTGGCAAGTGGCCATAACTGTATTCTCTCCTGGCTGATGTGGCCGTGGTAGCAGCAGACACGCTATCTTCTCTCCTGCTGTGGCTTACCTAACGGACACAGCCGTGATGCAGCAGTAATGCCACTGCTCTCTAGGTGGGGCTCATATATCTGTATCACACAAAGTAGCCCACAGGCAAGCTGCACCTGGTGATGTGAATGCGCAGTGCCCCAAGTGATCAGAGCTGCTACATAATCATTATTTGCAAAATGTGGGGCAAGAGCACGAGGCTGTAGGGTGAGAGAGCCTGACCATGCCGTCTTGGCTAATTTGCTCTTTCCCTACAGGCAGATACAATCTAACATGGAAAAAAACAAATAAGATGAAAATAAGGAGAGAAAATATGCCTTATTCCAGGTTCCTTGTTTTGCAATATGTTAATGAAATACATCAAGAGGTGGTCCCAGAAGATGTTTGCATAATTTAGGTTTCCAATAAGTCTTTAGAAGGACTGTTTGCAATGTTTCCATAAACTCACTGAATCATTAATAAATTCAGATTTGTAACCTGAAATAGCCCACTATTTTCTCTGTGTTCATTTCTATTACAATTTATTCTCCGCTTAAGAAGACAAACCTTCATGACACTTTAGAAGTATGTTGAATCTATTCTCAAACCTCCCATTCTCGAAACTCTTTAATTGCTTTATATTGCTAAAAACTAGGATTCACAAGTCTTCAATACTCTGGTCTCTACCTTTCTATATAATCTCTGCATAGGTCTTTCTTCCTTTTATTCATCAACCTCCTTCATAAATGTCTGTCTTTGGTACCTAAAATGACTTTCTCACTTTATAATATCCATATAAACTGGCCCTTCTGCCTGGAATGCTCTTTTTCCCACTCAAATATCTATTCTTTAGCTTTCTTAATGTGTTTCTGTGAAGACTTCTCCTTAACATGATCTTCTAACATCACCACGCCTAATATGGATGACTCCTCATTATTATCTGCAAGGCAGAGAGCAGTGTTGTGTGATAATCATGTATGTGTATTATGTTTTTTAAACATTCATAAGGGTTCCCTGAATTCTAAGACAAGGAGGTAAAGAAAGTAATGAATGCAAGCTTATTTATGTATCACATTTGTGCTAAGAATATTTTCCAATAAAATAAAAAGATACCTTATATTCCTCACATTTTGTAAGGTGGAAATTTAATATTATTTAACATTTGATTTCACTTATTTGAAGAAATATTTAAATGGTCTTCCCTGGTGTCCCAGCCATAAGAATCTACCTGCCAGTCTAGGAAACATGGGTTTGATTTAACCCTGGATAAAGAAGATCTCCTGGAGGAGGATTTGGTAACCCACTCTATGGACAGTGGAGCCTCTTGGGCTACCGTTCATGGGCTTGCAAAGAGTCAGGCAACACTGAGCAACTGAACAATAACAATAACAATAACAACCCCCAAACTGCAGAGAACAAAAAACAATCGTATACAACAGACAATATTTAGGGGGTGAGCCAGGAACCAATATGCTGGTTGCTCAGTCTCTTAATGGCTGCCTTCATTTCCTGATTCCTCAGAGTATAAATAATTGGGTTAAGGAGAGGAGTGATGATAGAGTAAAACACAGAAAGAAATTTATCTACAGAGTAACTATTAAATGAAAAAGCATAAATGAAGATGGCAGGGCCAAAGAAGAGAGTGACTACAGTGATGTGAGCAGAGAGTGTGGACAGAGCCTTAGAGGATGCACTGGAGGCGTGCTGCCAGACGGTGACCAGCATGACAACGTAGGATATGAGCAAGAGAATGAAGCAGATCAGGGACAAGAGCCCACTGTTCACGACCACCAAGAGCTCTAGGATGTAAGTTTCAGTGCAGGCAAGCTTGATGACCAGGGGGAGGTCGCAAAAAAAGCTGTCCAATACATTGGGACCACAGAAAGGCAAACCCACCGTAAAAACCATCTGGCTTGTAGTATGGATAAGCCCAATCACCCATGAGAGCAGGAGAAACCCAGTGAGCACCCTGTGACTCATGATGGTGTGGTAGTACAAGGGTTTGCATATGGCGACATACCTGTCGATGGCCATAGCTATCAGAAGAGTCATCTCTCCACCCCCAAAGAAGTGCATAAAGAACATCTGGGTCATGCAGCCCCACCAGGAGATGGTCTTGTGTTTTCTAAGGAAGTCTGAAATCACTTTGGGAGTTGCAGCAGAAGAAAGACATAAATCAAAAAATGATAAATTTGCCAGAAAGAAATACATGGGGGAGTGAAGATGGTTATCAACTATCACAGAGATGACAATGAGAAGATTTCCTACTATGATGGTGACATAAACAAGAAAGAAGATTGCAAAAAAGAATACTTGAGTTTCTCGAGAAGAAGTAAGTCCCACCAAAATGAACTCAGAAACACTTGATCTGTTATTCAGGAGATCCATTTATCCTTCTGCAGAAACTTTCTGAAAAGGAAAGCAAACAGTATGTGATGGGGACTAGCAGGTCAGGGAATCTAGTCTTAATCATCCTATCTCTTATTCAGGAAAGTAACCCTTTTTATAACATGACTGCTTTGTAGATATGTTACAATTGGAGATATCTTACAGAACCACAAGACCATAAAAGTGTGGTGATTATGAAACCAAGTAGATTACATTTTTCTCTTGGTTAGTGCAAGTCAAGATCAGCTAGACATTGAGCAAACTTGTCTTCCTTAGTGTTCAGCTCCAGATCACACTCTGTATAACCGCTTAATTTATTAGAGTTTTCAAAAGCATTAGAGGAATAGATTTTTTCTTCTGTGGGTTTCATATAATCTATTTACTGACATATTTTCTTACATCCTACATTGGCGCTTCCATGGTGGCACAGTGGTAAAGAATCTGCCTGCCAGTTCGGGAGATGCAGATTTGATCCATGGGTTGGAAAGATCCCCTGAAGTAGGAAAGGGAAAGCCACTCCAGCATTCTTGGCTAGAAAATTCCACGGACAGAGGAGTCTGACAGGCTGTAGTCTATGGGATCACACAGAGTCAGACATGACAGAGTGAAAGAGCTTGCATACACTATGTAGTAAAATGTGTACCATATTAAAGAGATACTGCTGAAACTTCATGGAACGTGAAGTCGCTCAGTCGTGTCTGACTCTTTGCGACCCCGTGGACTGTAGCCCACCAGGCTCCTCTGTCCATGGGATTCTCCAGGCAAGAATACTGGAGTGGGTTGTCATTTCCTTCTCCAGGGGATCTTCCCGACCCCAGGATCAAACCCAGGTCTCCCACATTGCAGGCAGATGCTTTAACCTCTGAGCCACCTGGGAAGCCTGAAGAGGACTAATGATGAGTATGACTATGACTATATTATGGTAGAAAGTTGAATTATGAGACAGCTATATAGTAGTTAACAAAATTACTGAGATTTTAGATTTGAATGACTTACATTCACTCTCAAAATATCAGATGTTCATCTCACTTATTTGCCTAACTCTTCTGTCTATGTGGTCAGACAAGTAAGTGTATCTTATTTGTGCATTCTCAGCCAATTGTTGCAAAATTGAATCAAATGATCATTTCAGCTGATATTTCCTTTCAATTCATATATTTTCACATATAGTGAGTCTATAGAAATATCAAAATAACCATCATTAAGACAATAAACTAGTGAAGATTCCATGATACTCTTGTTCAACTTGTCTGCCTTAAAGAGATGTAAGGAGTAAGGAGAATACTTTATCACTGTGATTCTAAACTCAAAAAAGTTCATGATGTATTGTTTGAGCAGAGTAGAATTTTCAGGTTAATTTCTTATCCTCTTTGGACCTATGTTCCTCACAGTAATCTACCTTAAGTTTCATTTAAATGACATTTAACCTTGTCAAGGATAGATAGACTCATAATATTGCGTTACTGACTGAGGTGAACTCAGCTAAACTAAATTAAAAAATTTCAAATACACACTTACATGGAAGGGAAAGAGGTCAGTGCTCAGTCCACATAAAGTTACTTATTTCAATGCCTCCCCTGCTTATCTGATTTTAGATACATTTTTCAAATCTTATTCCAGGCTTGTTGATCATCTTCAGTGCTTTTCTGGCCTTCTTCAGAGCCTAGAGCCAAACCTAAGGCCAAAATGAGAAAACAAAATAGGGCATATTTGATAATCCATGTACCCTTGCCTTTCCATCACACTGTTTAAATGTTAAAAGTACAGTATATGTAGTTAACCATAATGAACATTTAATTATATACATTTATATATGTAAGTTAACATACATTAAGACACATTTGATCATAAGTGGCCCATACTCTAACCATTTTGCTTGACTTCATCACTCTGAGTAGCATAAAACTTCTTGTTTTCACATAATAATGGAACAGAAAATGAAAATCTATATTCTTCTTTGTGCTTTGTACTCTTACCACAAGACAATGATTTTATCTTATCCAAGCTACAGTCTTGGATGGCTTTGTTTTTCTAAAGTTTGCAAATAAATAAATAGATTTATAGATACAATGAGCTGGGCAAAGACAAGATCTCAGACAAGGTGATTTCTCTCAGCTTTCTTTTTAACCAATTAATATTTGTTTAAATATATGGCTATTTTCAGCCTGTTATCAGAAGATAGTTGTATATTCGTCTCTAAAATTTCTGACAAGTGTAATGATAGCATCAGTATTTTGGAAGTGGTGACTTTCTATGATTTTTTCAAGCCATGAATCAGGCGTTTTATCCTTGCAGTTTTCTTAACTCTCATTTAATAATTGCATCCCTAGAAACAAATATGCAATTTTCTCTACACTATGTAATAATTCAAAGTCTGATGAGTATAACCAGTCTGATGAGTATAACCAGTCTGATAAGTATAACCAAACAATTTAAGCTTGCCCAGATCCTTTTTCTGTACACATAAGTTATTTAGCCTGGATTACTGTATTATTATCTTAATTCCCTGTAAACATCATTAGAGTGACTTTTGTATCTTTTTTCCAGTTTTATAAAAATTGAATTTTGTCCAGTTNCTGTAAACATCATTAGAGTGACTTTTGTATCTTTTTTCCAGTTTTATAAAAATTGAATTTTTTCCAGTTTAAGGTCTCCTTTCCCTCCCTTCTTTCATTTATTATTTTGACATTTGAATTCATCAGTATGGGCAGACACACTTACATTGTAAATGAAATTTGTGATAGGTGTGGTATATAGGCAGGAAAACATGTCAGGATTATGTAACCTACCTGTTGGACTTCAGAAGTAAAGTCAATATGAAATCCTGAATGATTATCTTCATCATCCAAAGATTTTCCTCTCTGAACTTCAAAAGACAACAGTATATAAAAGTATCCCTTGATGGGTGACATAAAGGAGAAACCTCATTTGGTTGTTTCAGAGTCCTCAGAGACTGGCCATAAGAAGTAATTGGGATCGTTCAAAGACACTTTTGCCACTGCAGAACATGAGAAATATTTTTTCACCTCTCAAATTGACAATACTTTAAAGATATCAATAAATAATCAAGAGAGTATTGAAAGATATCACTAGCTGTGAATTGTGTCTTTTTGTATGATGTTTTGTCTTGGCTGTAGTTTCTTTTCTACAGTAAACATTTATGATTGTTCTATTCAGGCAAAATATGAATATTCAGTCTAGATAATTTTAATTCTAAATTTTATTAAAAGTGAACTTTTCCCATGTTTTAACTTTAATCTCTTGGAATTTATTGCAAAAGGATGTGAGATAATTATTTATATCATTGTAATTAAATAAGTTAATTCCACTGAATTTTATATTTCTTTTTCCATTTAAAGATATGTGTAGACAAGTCTGCTTCAAGCTTACCTATTTTTCTCCTTTTTTAAAAATAAACTTTATTTTTTAGAACAGGTTTAGGTTCACGGCAATATTGAGAAAATGGTATTTTCCATACACGTGGTATTTTCCTTCACACATGCATAACCTCCCCTGTTATCAACATCTTGCACTATGGTGCATGTGTTACAAATGATGAACCTACACTGACATATAGCTGTCACTCAAAATCCATACTTCACACTATAGTTAACTCTTGATTGCACATTGGATGGACTGGGACAAATCTATAATGATATATAGACATTATTATAGAATCATATGGGTTAGTTTCATTGCCATAAAATCCCCTTTGTTCCATCCAGTCTTTCTTTTTCCCCCTATTCACTGACAACTAGAGACCTTTTCCCTGTCTCCATAGTTTTTCCTTTTCCAGAATGTCACATGATTAGACTTATACAATATGTAAACTTTTTAGATTGGCTTTTCATTAATCAATATGCACTTTTCTCCAAGCTTTTTCATGGCTTCATAGCTCGTTTAACACTGAATAAAATTCCATTGTCTACATGTATCATAGTTTATTTAACCATAAGCCTACTGAAGAACATCTTGGTTGGTTTCAAGTTTGGGTGCTTATAAAGAAAACTGCTCTGAACATCTGTGTGAATTTTTTTCTGGATAGTTTTCAGTGCATTTGGGTAAATACAAAGGAACGTAACTGCTGAAGCATACTGTAAAAATATGCTTAGTTTTGTAAGAAACCACCAATTGTCTTCTGAGGTGGCTGTATCATTAGCATTCCCACCAGCAGTGAATGAGAATTCTTGTGTTTCCACATCCTTGCCAGCACTTGGTATCATCGGTATTCTGGAATTTGACCATTCTCATAACTGTGTAGTAGTGTTTTATTACTGTTAATTTGCATGATCCTAATGATACATGATGTATGACTTCTTTGGTGAGGTGTTAGTTAAGGTCTTTGCCCATTTTCAAAATAAGATTGTTTATTTTCTTATTTTGAGTTTTAAGAGTTCTTTTTATATTTTAAATAGTGGTCCCTTTCGGATATGTATTTCACAAATCTGTTCTTCATCTGTGGCTAGTGGGTTCATTCTCTTGACATTGTCATTCAGAGAGTAGCATTTTTTTTTTATTTTAATCAATCCAGCTTACCAATTCTGTCAGAGACTGTGCCTTTAGTGATATATCTGAGAAGTCATTGCCTAACCCAAAGTCATCTAGATTTCCTCCTATGTTATCTTCTATGAATTTTATAATTTTATATTTTATGTTGAATTCTGTGATCTATTTTGAGTTAATTATTGTGACGAGTGTAAAGTTTATGTTTAGATTTTTTTTTTTGTATGTGAATGTCCATTTGTTGAAAGTCTATCTTGTATAACCTCTGCTCAGTTGTAAAATAAGTTGACTGTATTTATGCGGTCTATCATGTTCCACTGATCTACCTATTCTCTCTCATATTGTTNAAGTTGACTGTATTTATGCGGTCTATCATGTTCCACTGATCTACCTATTCTCTCTCATTTTGTTACCACAAGTTTTCATTTTACTCATATTTTACAGTGCATTTCAATATCAGGAAAGACATGTTGATGCTTTAGTCATTCAGAATTTTCTTAGATATTCTGTATTTTTTAACGAAATAGATTTTCTGAAGTTAAAACAAGTCCCAATGGGATCAATCAATGCAATATTAGAAACTCAAGATAAACATAGGAGAAATGAACAGCTTTACAAAATTGAGCATTTTCATCCCTAAAGAATTTATGTACCTTTAAATCTGTCATCTTTTATAGCTTACAACAAAGTTTTATCATCTTGATTATATAAATAATGCAAAATTTTTATTAAATGAAATGTTACATATTTTGTAACATTTGTTTCTATAAACTAATCTTTTTCCTTAACAAAAATATTGTCATATGAAATGTTATTATGTCTATATAACAAGTAAATGTCAGCACACTGAAATTTAATTTTTAATTTTATTTTTATAAGGAAATTCACAGACCACAGAGCAGTTGTATCATAGGCAAAAATCTTTACCATATAAAGGCTCTTTGAGAGAGGAAGAGATGGGGGAGGCATGAAAGCTGTGAAGGAAAGAAGGTAGGGAGAA
>SJYQ01011006.1:732261-748830 GCA_006410935.1 Redunca redunca | reverse complement strand
CACTCTCCCTCTCCCACAGAGTCCAAAAGACTGTTCTATACATCTGTGGCTCTTTTGCTGTCTTGCATACAGGGTTATCGTTACCATCTTTCTAAATTCCATATATATGTGTTAGTATACTGTATTGTTTTTTTTCTGGCTTCTTAACACTCTCCAATTCTTGACCATGTTTCAGAGTACCGCCTGGGAGTGCCCTAAGAACGCCAAGGAACCAGACCACGGTTGCAGAGTGGCACTTGCTTTTATCCTTCTTCTCCAGTTCTGCCTCTGTGCACTGTCAGGTTCTTGGCCTCACTCGCCTCTTCTGGATTCACAGAAGCCCACGGGAGGGTGGCACTGCATAATGAGAAGGCCTCTCTCTCCTTTTTGTGAAATTATGTTAGATAGTTATCAAGACAGAGCAGGGCAGCAGAGCTCACAGGGTTTGTACTGAAGCAGCTTGTTCAGTTTTTATCTCATGGCATCTCCTTCTGCCTTTACCCACCCTTTTTCTCATCCAAATCCCTTAACCATTATTTCATTGGGTGGAGGAGGGTGGAGAGCTGAACTAAGAGACAAATCTAAGTGAAAGAGCTTAATATAAAATTATAATGAGAAATGAGCTGAGCAGACAGTGTTCAAGATACTTGAACTCTTAAATTCTGACAAAAATCCTTGTGGTGTCTGTTTCCTGACAGTGAGTTAAATCAGGCCCAGAGAGGTTAAATTAAGTGGATAACAGCTAGTAAGTGATGGAGCAGGGATGCGATATGGTTCCATCTGGCTCCAGAGTCTATGGTCAGAATTCTCCTTCCAAGGACAAGGTTCAGTTTTGAGCAGAATTGTCTCACTGGCTCCTTCTTCTCTTAGCAGATGTCTCCTGAAAGCCTCCTTGGCCCAACTGCAAAGATAGGTCTGAAAAAAACTGATGGTGGTTACTTAGCAAGGTCCACTTCTTTGAAGAAATCAACTTTCTCTGATAACAGACTCCAAGATGTCATGGAATGATGTTTTCCAGAAACCATCATAATATTTCAGAATACAGTGAAACTATTTTCCTGTATTTCCAGAAACCACTGATAAGATACATAGCTGATTATCTTAGCCAGTACCAGACCAAAAAGAGGCTTTGTAAACAGAGATCATGGGAAGTTAGAGATTTCCTGACTTCCTTCATGTAATGTAAGAAGCAGCTACAATGATATTTATATGCTCACTATTATAAAATAAAACTTATAATAATATTCATGGCATTCCCCGATGGTGCAGTAGGTGAAGAATTCACCTGCAATGCAGGAGACCCAGGAGATGTGGGTTCAATCCCTGGGTTGGGAAGATCCCCTGGGGAAAGAAACGGCAACCCACTCCAATATTCTTGCCTGGGAGATCCCATGGACATAGAAGTCTGGCAGGCTACAAAAAATTGGACAGGACTGAGCAACAACACACACAAACACACACAAATAATGTCAGTTATATATATTTACAGCTGTATATACTTACCTATTATGCATATTAAAAAACACAAAGCTTACCTTGGACCCATGAATTTCTTTACAAAAACCCTTTTCTCAGCATCGAGGTGAAGAAGGTTAGGAAGTCAAGGTACCTTTGAGTTTAAAGGTTGAAGCTCTCTTTATTAGGAGCCTATTCTCATTTCTGTGATTTCTGAGTAAGCTATGAATGAACCCTGGATGAAGCAATGTTAAAAGGACCATAAAGAAAAGACTTAACTAGGACAATGTATTAAAATACTAACTTAATAGAGCTTTTGAACTAGGCCAAATGTGCCTTTCAGATATTTTCATAAACTTTCCATTGGTTTCACCACTGGGATTTGCAAGTGAGAACTTGAGGACAAGATTTGTCCTACTTGTTTTTCCCTCATGTTGACCCTTCACAGTCTCTAGTTAAATGCTTTCCAAATTAAATATTTCTGGACTTATGTAAACCTACTGTTTTAAAGTTGCATTTTACCTGCTTCCTAGAAAGTGGATCTGATTTACATGCAGTCTTGCTAAAATAAAATTTTATTATTGCAAACTAAAAATAAGTATTTCTCTATCATTATTTATCATAGTAAATTCTTCTCTAGTGAAAAAAATGAATGTCAATGTATCATGATGATTCAGTTGTGTGTTTTCATTTTACATTAGTAGAATGTGTTGCAATGAAGGACATGTCTGTAAATACAAGAACACTTTTAAAGCATTCTGTACTCAAAGTGTTCTCAAAGCAATTATTCCCATATGAGTTACATCTCAACAAGTAAATGTACTGTCATTTTCATCAAACAGCTTGACTTTATATTACTATAGAAAAAATGAACCTGGCTAGTGTCTATCTTATAAATACATGGAAAGAAGTCATTTTAAATCTAGTCAAAAATAGATCAGAATTGGAAATACTATGTTGTGATATAGAAAAATAATCTGAAAACATACTAGCTAAGAAACCTATAGTTTCATTTTTCATTTCAATTCTTTACATTTTCCATCAGAATTTGTGGTATTTCGTGCCAAATTCTCTTCCTAAAAAACAGCAACAAAAAAATAGCATCTATTCTCTATAAGTAATCTATCATCTACAAGTACATCTATCATCTATAAGTAATAACTATCGCTAGGTCTTAAGTTTCTTAGTCTAAAGAAGTAATAGAATTAATTGATTCTACTTACATCTAAAAATTAAGACCAGAAAGGAACTTAATCATGGAGAGAAGTCAAATAATTAGAGAATAACTACTGATTATAGGCCTGGTGATTGTATGGTATATAAAAGGAAATATTTGTGTGATTTAGGAGTCTTTAGAAAGTATTGGAGAAATCAAGAAAAGAAAAAGGAAGTGGAAGGGTCCCAAAGATTCAGTTTATTTTCAAGATAATTTTACTTAAACTATAGTGGCCATAAGGAGGTAGAAATAGGTTCCTTATCCAGAGAAAACTATCCTGAAGCTAGTTTCTAGGATCCTCCAATTTCATCAAGTCTGGGTACATAAGCAGATGTATTTACCTTACAGTAAATAGTGTTGTTACGACATGCAACTGGAATCAATTAGCCAACTTAAATTCTGAATACTGTTGTTTAGTCACTGAGTTGTGTATGACTTTGCGACCCTATGGACTGTAGCCTGCCAGGCTGTTCTGTCCATGGGATTTCCAAGGCAAGAATCCTGGAGTAGGTAGCCCTTTCCTTCTTCTGGGGATCCTCTTAACCCAGAGGTCGACCCTGCGTCTCCTGAGTTGACAGGCATAGTCTTTACCACTGAGCCACCAGGGAAGCCCTGAATTCTTGACACCTGATGGAAAATCATGCATACTTCACATAAAACTATTATTGGCCCAGCCCTCTTTATACTGTCATCATCCTGACTTGAACCTATTCTGCAATTTCATAAGCACATGATAAACATTACTGAGCCTGTACCAAAAAATAAATCCTAAGAGACTTTGCCAAAAACATGCTAGCGTGGGAAATAGGGAGTGTCTCTTTGTACCAATGCAACAAGATTTTATTCACCTAAAGGCCACTGTAATATATTTGAAATTAATTCTACAGTATTTCTTTATTTTAAGAAGTATGATACCCATTGCTTTTAAAAGCGGTTGTTTATCATTATATGATGACTGTACACTAGTAGAGCTGAAGATTCTCTTAATTCTTCATGGAACAGTTTCAGCGCTGACTTCATCACTTGATGAATTCATTTCTCTTGGCAGATCCCTTTGAGTTAGAGACAGAGACACCAATATTCTAGACGTTCACTACAGCTATTCCTCCTAGTACCAGAAAGCACATATATCTAGTAAAACAGTGAAATCCTTTCCAAGAAGCTGTGTCAAATTACAGGATTCTGCTTTCTTTGCTTGTTGATGGCATCCTTGTGTGTGTGTTCAGTTCAGTTCAGTCACTCAGTCGTGTCTGACTCTTTGCGACCCCATGAATCGCAGCACGCCAGGCCTCCCTGTCCATCACCAACTCCCGGAGTTCACTCAGACTCACGTCCATCGAGTCAGTGATGCCATCCAGCCATCTCATCCTCAGTCGTCCCCTTCTCCTCCTTCCCCCAATCCCTCCCAGCATCAGAGTCTTTTCCAATGAGTCAACTCTTCGCATGAAGTGGCCAAAGTACTGGAGTTTCAGCTTTGGCATCATCCCCTCCAAAGAAATCCCAGGGCTGATCTCCTTCAGAAGGGACTAGTTGGATCTCCTTGCAGTCTAAGGGACTCTCAAGAGTCTTCTCCAACACCACAGTTCAAAAGCATCAATTCTTCAGCACTCAGCTTTCTTCACAGTCCAACTCTCACATCCATACATTACCACTGGAAAAACCATAGCCTTGACTAAACGGACCTTTGTTGGCAAAGTAATGTCTCTGCTTTGCAATATGCTATCTAGGTTGGTCATAACTTTTCTTCCAAGGAGTGTCTTTTAATTTCATGGCTGCAATCACCATCTGCAGTGATTTTGGAGCCCCCCAAACAAAAAGTCTGACACTGTTTCCACTGTTTCCCCATCTCTTTCCCATGAAGTGATGGGACCAGATGCCATGATCTTCGTTTTCTGAATGTTGAGCTTTAAGCCAGCTTTTTCACTCTCCTCTCTCACTTTCATCAAGAGGCTTTTTAGTTCCTCTTCACTTTCTGCCATAAGGGTGGTGTCATCTGCATATCTGAGGTGATTGATATTTCTCCCGGCAATCTTGATTCCAGCTTGTGCTTCTTCCAGCCCAGCGTTTCTCATGATGTACTCTGCATAGAAGTTAAATAAGCAGGGTGACAATATACAGCCTTGACGTACTCCTTTTCCTACTTGGAACCAGTCTGTTGTTCCATGTCCAGTTCTAACTGTTGCTTCCTGACCTGCATACAGATTTCTCAAGAGGCAGGTCAGGTGGTCTGATATTCCCATCTCTTTCAGAATTTTCCACAGTTTCTTGTGATCCACACAGTCAAAGGCTTTGGCGTAGTCAATAAAGCAGATATAGATGTTTTTCTGGAACTCTCTTGCTTTTTCGATGATCCAGTGGATGTTGGCAATTTGATCTCTGGTTCCTCTGCCTTTTCTAAAACCAGCTTGAACATCAGGAAATTCTCGCTTCATGTATTGCTGAAGCCTGGCTTGGAGAATTTTGAGCATTACTTTACTAGCGTGTGAGATGAGTACAATTGTGCAGTAGTTTGAGCATTCTTTAACTGAGTTGTGTCTGACCCTTTGCGGCCCCATGGACTGTAGGTAATCCTCCAGGCTCCTCCATCTATCGTATTCACCAGGCGAGAGTACTGGAGTATGTTATCATTCCCTTCTCCAGGGGATCTTCCCAACCCAGGGATCAAACCTGGGTCTCCCACATTGCAGGCAGATTCTTTACTGTCTGAGCCACCAGGGAAGCACCCAATGGTATCCTCTTTGCATATAATTTTTTAGCTCCAGTGCAAAAGAATCTAAGAGTGACGCTACCAAAAGTTATCCTTTCAGAAGCAATTGTGTAAAAGACTAAGTGTAGATATTTTGACCAAAAGAGTGTTTTTTTTATTTTCTTAAACTTGAGAAAACTGAAATCAAATGTCAAAAGCTTGATAGCATACACATGTGTATGCGAGCTAAGTTGCTTTAGTCGTGTTCAACTTTTTGCGACCCCATGGACTGTAGCCTGCCAGGCTCCTCTGTCCATGGGATTCTCCAGGCAAAAATACTGGAGCGGGTTGCCATGCCCTCGTCCAGGGAATCTTCCCAACCTAGGGATCAAACTTGTGTCTCTTATGTCTCCCTCATTGGCAGGGGGTTTCTTTAACACTTGTGTCACCTGGGAAGCCCATATACTACTGAAATTAGGTATAAAATAGATGACTAGTTAGAACCTAACTAATGTCGAGCACAGGGAACCCTACCCTCAGTGCTCTGTGGTGACCTACCAGGGAAGGAAATCTAAAAAAGAGGGGATATATGGGAAACATACAGCTGAGTCACTTAGCTGTACAGCAGAAACTAACACAACTTCATAAAGTAACTGTGCCCCCAAAAATTAATTTAAAATAAAGAAAAAATCAAGTTTCAAGTGAGAAGGAGCAACTTCCAGTATTAAAGATCTATCACGGGACTCATTAAACTCAAATTCAGATTCTCTGAAGAAGCAGATCGTATAAGCAGCCACTCAGACTGAATTATGCTTCCTCTGGTCTAATTTCTGCTGTGCATGCAGGCAGTTGTAGAGGAGAGGTGACCATCACCAACACTGTCATAGGTTCCCCAGTCTCTTACCAGCCTTTGCCTCAAGGCATCGAGGAAAGATGCCCCACTCCTTCTGTTAATCTCCAGTGACCTTCCCCCTTCAAAGCTGCCTATGATGGTGTGATAGTAACCCTGTTTCGCCTAGGTGCCCCTGTTGGCGCACAGGAGAAAGGGGGTGTCCAGAGTGTGGATGCCTGCTGGTCCCTTATCCCTTGGCCTTTTCTCCCCAGCCCATCAATACAACCAGCTGAGAGAGATTTTCAACCCGTGAGATGCTGTGAACCCAGAGATAAAATGCCTTCCATGGAACTCAGAGATAAAATGCCTTCCGTGGCTGAGGCTTAAAAAGGAGGTGAAAAGGCCTGGAGTTATTAGGAAGAATCTCCATGGAGTAACAGAAAGCCCCGCTTCATCCTAGCCCCACACTTGGGGACTCCCAGTAAAAATACAAGGTGGAAGGGTGAAAGAAGGGCAGATTCAGCATGACTGGCAAAAAAAAAAAATAAAAACCTGGCCTGCCTCTGGCTCAGATCTTGCAGAATAACAACTCTGCAAATAAATAAGGCCCCTTGCCAGAAAGACTGGCCAAAAATGTTCTGTTGGGAGTTGGGGGAGGGAAGGTCCTACCAACTCTCCAGAGAGCCAGGGAAGCGTGACTGATGCTATCCACCTCTGGGGCCCCACTACTCTCCTCATTCAGAAAGCCTTCCCTCCAGTTGGTGTGTCCCTCTTCTCAGTTATTCTAGCAGGAGTGGAGGGGGTTTCTTTCAGTCCTAACTATAAGCAGGTTGTAATTAGATTTGTTCCCATCTCAACACAACCACAGCCTACACAAGGTAGGCTGGCTGGGCGGGGCAGGTCGTTGGTGGCTAATGGACCATTTTGTGATACCTTCTCTAAGATTCCAAAATCCAAAAGGCTCACTGGTACCCAAGGCCATAATTCTGCAGTTGTTTTGAACACTCTTCAGTTTCGTCCTAGACGGCCAAGAACTGGAGTCAGAACCTAGAGTGGGAAGTGGTGTCTCCCCCACCTTTTGCGGAATCAATCCAGGGATGATGACTAAGGGATGACTTCCCCATGTGGTATCTGACCTTTCCTCCCGCCATCTACTTACTTCCTCATCTCCAACTCATCCCACTCACAGCGTCCCCATAGAGTTAAGAGAGCTGTAAGGAAGGCTTCCTTCCAGGGCCTTCCCCGGCGGTCTAGTGGTTAAGACTTCACACTTTCAATGCAGGGGGTGCGGGTTCAGTCCCTCTTCAGGGAATGAAGATTCCCACATGCCTCTGGGGTGGCCAAAAAGTCTTTTTAAAAAAAGGTTTCCAGAGGTCCACGTCTTCCCATCTGTGGATTTCTGGCCACAGCTATGATCAGGCCTTTTCTTTTCTTCTAGGATAGCAGGGAGTGAGCCACCGGAGTCCCAGGGCCAGCGCTCATGCTCAACCTCAGCATCAGCCAGTGCCCTCTCTAAGATGGGGAATCTTGGCATCCAACGCCTTCCTCTCTGAGTGGTCCCCTCCAGGGTGACCTGGAAGGCTTTGGAAGATTGGGGAGCAGGACTTCCTACAACACTTGGGGAAACTTAGCTGCCTGGTAACCAGAAAATGCACTCATTGTGTCCTCCATTTTGAAGCTGGTGCTTCCTTTTCTTTGAATCCACATCCTACTGGTTTTGGACATTGGCTAATAGGGTAACCTGTGCTTTGGGGCTTCCCAAGTGGCTCAGAGCTAAAGAAACTCCCTGCCACGCAGGAGACATAGGTTCGATTTCTGGGTCAGGAAGATCCCCTGGAGAAGGAAATGGAAATCCATTCCAGTATTTTTGCCTGAAGAATCCCATGGACAAAGGAGCCTGGAGGGCTACAGTCCATGGGGTTCAGGCGTGACTTAGTGATTAAACAACAATCACTTTGGGGGTTTTATTTCCCTGCAATTTTTGAGATTTTGGCAGTTTGCCATAAAAATAGGACAGAATTTTCAAGGCTTTGTCTTTTAGTATTGTGACCTTTTTCTTGAAAGCTAATTTTGATGTGAGGAAAAGATATGGCATCTGAAGATTTGGGTGGAAGAAGGAACCAAGATAAAGGGTTAAAAACAGATAAGGTGTAAAATGCTATTTTTTAAAACCAGTTTCCCTAGTCTTATGTAAGTTAGGCAATCAATCAATTGCTTGTGTTTTGATAAGATAACTGTCTTATATAACTATATTTATAGGTACTATTTAAGTACTTTTAAAGATATTGATAACTATATATTGTTTTTAAAGTACTTTTCAGATCATTTGAGCAAATTCCCATATACAAAAACTAAGGGGAATCTTATTTCCCAAATTCTGCTAACATATCCTATTTCTTACTCATACCTCTGGCATTCTAGCCTTTTAAAATTTTGTCCTTGACATTTACCTGAATAAGCTTTTCCAGCATCTTCATTGCTGCTTTCTGTATGCATTAAAGCTCTTCAGGTTACAAATGAGGTTTGTTCCCGGTTTCTTAATTCTTAAATAATGGCATCTGCCCTAACCATTTCATAGGAAACTGAATGTACATATTAATCTGTAATCATGGAGCATTAACAGTTCTTTTCAAAATTTTAATGTGCACCCACCAGATTTTCTCCTGGTGAAATGACTCATTTTCTGCACACCTCACTGCTGAGATTATATAATTAAGATAATGCTAAGTCATTCCAATGAAACGCTAGAACCTTAGGATATATGAGACAGGCTTATGCAAGAGTCTTTCATATTTTAATTCAGAAACACACGGATATGACTATTGCCTGATTGAAGTAAAAAAATGTGTGGTCCCTGAAGGCCTTTTTAAAAAATCCATATATTTATTTATTTAGCTGCACCAAGTCTTAGCCGTGGCATCAGGATTTTCCTTGAAGCATGCAAACTCAGTTCTGTCATGTGTGATCTAGTTCCATGACCAGGGATAGAACCCAGGCCTCCTGCCTAGCCACCAGAGAAGTCCCTCCTGAAGACATTTGAGTGACAAGGGAAAAGAATATTTAACTAGAAGTGCCACAAGTCCAATTCTGCCTTTACTAGTACTGTGGAACCCCAAGAAATTCCCTTGGCCTCTCCAGACTCCATTATCCCATATGTAAATGGTGGGCTATCATCATGAAGCATGTTTGCCTTCATCATCTGATGAAAACTATGGAATGGCATGAGAAACATTCTCATAGCCATAGTTTTGTAGTCAGTTTTAGGTATTGCATACCTAAGGTTAAGAATGTCTGCACAGGGAGATACAGTTCCCTCTACTTCTTGCATTAAGCCTTGGGCATTGCTAGTGGCACTGGTTTCTTATATTTTCTTAGTCTATTCACAGGGTTAGTGGCTGAAGATGAGAAATAACAAATGGATTCTATCGCTATCTTATATCCATGGCAACTTTGAATACTCTCAACTAATCTGTAAGGATAAAACTTAAGATTATCTACATAAGATAAAAATGTGGTTGACAATGGAATGATCCTATTATTCCTTCAGTGGATTTAGTTTGACTGCCTTTGGCACTAGATGAAAATTTTCTGGAACCTGCAATGGAAAACTCAAGGAGAAAAGTCCCTTGGAAACTAGGAAGTGCTCTTCAAATGTGAGCAACTGTTTCCTTTTTATTTGTTAATGACAGATTTATACTATAAAGAGCATAAGATTTTTCAATGGCAATATTCCTATATGCCCAATCTGAGCCCAGCTCATTAACTAACTTGCTGGACCTAGGGGAGATCAATTTACTCTAAGCTCTGTTGAAGAAATATAAAACTGGTAACAGAATGACATCTTTATTTTCCCCTCTCTATTGTCAACTTTTCTTCCTTCTTTAAATGTTACTTGATCTCTTGAAATGCCAGATACTAGCCCATGAGCTGCAGTACAAGGCAGGTGTCAGTTAATTCCATAGTGCCTGAGTTAGCCTGTATTTTGATGTCAAAAAGGGCTAATGTCAGCAACTTCATCTGCTTCCACCTGTACATGCACTGTGTAGCCCATTCTACAGAATCAACCAAGTGCCCATTTCCTGGCAGCTACTATACCAAATGCAGTGAACTTGGTCTTCCAGGAGCTCATGTCATTTTGGAGGGAGACTGACACCCATACTAACAATGGTAACAGAGTGTGTTGCCTTCTTCTTCGGCCTGCAAAGGTGGGTAGACGAGAAAGTGGGGAGGACAGGATGAGTCAGTCTCCGGGGTCCTTGCAAACCACATGTCAGGAGTCCAGAACTGCTGATGTCTTCTAGAGTGTGTTGTTCAACGTCTTCATTTTATAAATGAGAAAACTGAGTCTCAGAGAGTGACAGTGACTTGCCAAGGTTGATAAATCAGTTAACCCAGTACTAGAACTCAAGGTGCCTTACCAGATGCCTTCTCAGCAAGGACAAGGTTGCCTCCAATGAAAGGAAATTGGTTCTTGGGGGTAACAAAATTTAGAATTTACAGTTTGTTGTTATTGTTCAGTCGCTAAGTCCTGTCTGACTCTTTTTGACTCTGTGGACTACAGCATGCAAAGCTTCCCTGTCCTTCACTATCTCCCGGAGTTTGCTCAAACTCAAGTCCATTGAATTGATGATGCCATCCAACCATCTCATCCTCTGCCACACTCTTCTTTTGCCTTCAATCTTTCCCAGCATCAGAGTCTTTTCCAATGAGTTAGCTCTTCGCATCAAATGGCCACACAGTGGTCATCTCCAAATGGCCAAACTGCTTAAATACATATCTGTGGTATTACATTTTCATGGGATGGGCAGATGAGTACAGAAAAAGAAATATCTAAAAAGGCTTCTCACAGAGTAGGGGACAATCATTGTTTTAACAAATTAACTTCACTGTGGTGGTTTCATGAATATGAGTCTAAACTCATCAAATTGTACATATTAAATAAATACAGGTTTTAACATGTCACTTATACTTCAGTAAACCTGTTTTTAAAATGTTGAGAAGCACTTCCTTACAGCCAGATTACTATTTTTTTCTGCTACATTACATAACAAATTCAGTAATAAACATCCTTCTACATTAACACCTTATCTTTATCCTTGTCTTGAATATTATTTTGTCTAATTTTCTTTATTCCCATTTCTTCTCTATTTTTTCTTTAACTCTTTATTTTTTTTCCATCCAACCATTGCGAGTTGGTTAATATATTGCTACTGAATTACTTATATTCAGACATTATACCCTCTGATATGGCTTTACTAATACTGTGAAACTTATGTAAATGAACAGATGTAGGAAACATACTCCCTTAACTTTATTCTCTAAAACCACATCCCTATTTAAAAACCAAAATTCATAAAAGCATCCTAGTTTATTGGAAAAATATTTTATGGTTATACTTATCATAGTAAACATTAATGAGCAATGAACACCAAGTGACGGTTGTCTTATTTTTACAAAACAAAGGAACTGAGGTACCAGCGACTCAAAGTCACACTCTCATAGTCAAGACCACATGTCTCATAAGTGGCAGGTTCTGAATCTGGCAGTCTGGCTCTAGAATACAAGCATTTCCCTCCACATTATGCTGGTGATTATGACACAAACTTGGAGGCAGTCTGGGCAGTTGCACAGCTGAGTTCTTATTTCCTGGGTAATGCTAGTGTAGGGGGATTATAACTCAGTTCCTGAGGTCATCTGTACATGTATTTTCCAGGAGCCTGGAAAGTTTAGGGAGCTGAAATAGTGATGGGATGGGGTGTGGTAGGGTCATAAAGAACCTGACACAAACCTGGAGTTAAGAATTTTGAAGAAGATAGACAAAACCATGCTGGGAAGTTTGCATATGTGCTTTGGAGGTCGAAAGCTAAGAGCAGTTATGGACCAGGAATTTTCAAGCATGGCTGATGTTGAACTAGCTACTCACAAGTAAAGTTGCAGAGAAGCTGCCATGTGGTCTACATCCTAGTGACAAGAAATAGTAGGCCACTCAGGACTCTTGTATAAGGTCCTATTCATCTTCATTAAAGGCAGCATGTCAGAGTCCTATGAGAGGCAGATGCTAAGCCACAGTCAGACATGTGGGAGGTATATTGAGGGAAACACGTGTGACGTCTGAAGGGTTAGATAGCTGAGGAGAAGGGAGCTCCTTCAGGCTGTGATGAGGTCTGACAGCTGTGCATAGAGAGAGAAAAGGAAAGATGATTGGGTAGAAATAGTTTGTTTAAAGCAGCTCTGAGAAAAATCTCAGGCAGGCCAATGAAAATCCAGCAGAGTTTAACCTTTAGACATCAAACGGTGCAGCTCTAACATCCCTGCCTTGTTCTGTCTCAGGCTGGAAGGAATGACCTTCATGTAAATGCCACAGCAAAGCCAGCTATGTGGCCTCCAGAGCGGCTGGGGCACTGAGCTCTTCCTGGCAACATCTCTTGAAGGCAGTCTGTGTGGCGCATCTCCATGGCCATCTCCACAGGCCCTTACTCTGGGTCATTTTCAAACACCTCACAAAGGAAGTGCCATCATCCCCACCAAAAGAGGGATACATGCTCAGAGAGGCTAAGCAACTTTCCAGAAGTCAAACAGCTTGTAAATGGCCAAGATAAGATGTGAACCCAGTTCTTTCTGTTTCTATTCAAACATGTCCTCTTTAAGACATCTAAAACTTTACTGAGGTCTTACAAATTCTTAAAAGTAGGCAGGGGGCCTTCCCTGGTGATACCAGTGGTTAAGAATCCACCTTGCAATGCAGGGGATATGACATGACATGGAGCAATAAGCCTGTGCGCTGCAACTACTGAGCTTGAGTGCTGCAACTAAGACCCAGTGCAGCCAAATAAATACATAAATAAATGAATACTTTAAAAAAAAGTAGGTAGGGGAAGCTTTGTATTACCCTAGGGCATAAGGGGAGGAGTCTTAGATCATACAGCTTCATGGAGAGCATAAAGGGTGTAAATCAAATTAGCAGAAATTGGATGTGATCAGCGTATACATTCTTGGATTTAAAATTCATGGTTTTAACCATTCATAAGGCTCCCTGAGACTTTATTTTCTTGGACTCCAAAATCACTGCAGATGGTGACTGCACCCTTGAAATTAAAAGACGCTTTCTCCTTGGAAGAAAAGCTGTGACCAACCCAGACAGCATATTTAAAAGCAGAGACATTACTTTGCCAGCAAACGTCCATCTAGTCAAAGCTATGGCTTTTCCAGTAGTCATGTATGGATGTGAGAGTTGGACTATAAAGAAAGCTGAGCATGGAAGATTTGATGCTTTTGAACTGTGGTGTTGGAGAAGACTCTTGAGAGTCCCTTGGACAGCAAGGAGATCAAACCAGTGAATCCTGAAGGAAATAAGTCCTGAATATTCATTGGAGGAACTGATGCTGCAGCTAAAACTCCAATACTCTGGCCACTTGATGCAAAGAACTGACTCATTTGAAAAGACTTGATGCTGGGAATGATTGATAGAGGGAGGAGAAGGGGACAACAGAGGATGAGATGGTTGTATGGTATCACCGATTCAGTGGACATGAGTCTTGAGTAAACTCCAGGAGTTGGTGATGTACAGGGAAGCCTGGGGTGCTGCCGTCCATGGGATTGAAAGAGTCGGACATGACTGAGACTGAAATGAACTGAACTGAAGGCTCCCTGGTCTATAACTTGAAAGAATTTCAGATTTGACTGACTCAAACAGTTGAATATTTTGATATAGGCAGGCTGATATTCCTGAATGAGCTACTCAGCTCCTGAACGATGCTCCTAGCTCATTTAGCAATCTTGTCATGACTTAGCTTCTTACGCTGAGTCATTGTCCCATATTCAGAAACACTCATGAGGCAAAATCAATTCTATTTCATTTTGAAAACTAGCCAAGAAAGAAAATTACTGCTAATGCTGATGATGGAAGTGAAATGCCTAAAAAGAAAAAAAAAATCCTTAGCTAAAAATTGAAAGTTGTGGATAAACTAGAGTGCAAGGTGAAATTTTTGTGTAGAACATTCACATCCTGGATGGGAACACTCTGTGATCTAATGGAGCAATAAGAAAAGGACATTTATGATGTCATTCCAAGAGATTTCTCTGGCTTCAGCCATAACTGTTTTCAATCGGTTTTTGATGATTATGTAAGAAATGATTTCATTTAAACTTTGACTAATTTATCTTAGGCAGTGGACAAATAGGTACAATTAACATAATAATTATTTTAATATCTAAATATCAATTTTATTATTTTCAAAAATTGGAAAGGTAATTTTACTGGGGTGCATCTCACAAATTTCCATTAAAAAATACAGTCATAGAAATATTTATTTTCTTAGAAATTTTTCTTAGGACTTTTGAGAGATCTTCAAGGGAGAAAAAGGAAAAGGCCACTGTACTGTGTTTCAAGGGAAAAACCATAGATTAGGGTGGTATTTACAAATTTGGGGGATTCCTGAAGTTCCTCTACTTACATCACATAGTAGGTCCTCAAATGTTTATGGAATAAATAAGTGGTCCTCTAGAGAATGTGTTTTCTGTCTTTCTTGGTTATTTAGAATAAGCAGATGCTGGAAAGGAGGAAGCATCAGTGGAAGACCCTGGTGAGCTTGGCTAGAGATGCCAGTCCCATTTCTTGTACTGGGTCAACCGGAGGCTGTCCTGCCCCTTGGAAGTATAGACATGGCATGCAGGGCATTAGCCTCTAGGACATGGGATTAATACTGATGGGGTAGTTCATGTGAATGGCTGAGAAGGGGAAGGTGTGGGGAGAATTGAAAGGGGGTACAAAGCAGGTTCCCTGGTGGCTCAGACTGTAAAGAATCCACCTGCATTGCAGGAGATCCGGATTTGATTCCTGGGTCAGGGGATTCCCCTGGAGAAGGGACTGGCAACCCACTGCAGTATTCTTGCCTGGAGAATTCCGTGGACAGAGGAGCCTAGTGGGCTACCATCCATGGGCTCAAAAAGACTCAGACAAGACTGAGAAACTAACACGTTGGCTTCACTTTCACAAAGCAGATTCAGAGCAGACTTCATATCCTATTAACAACGTGAAAGGTTGGGGTTGTTGAGACTGATGGGTAAAAGTTGCATATTTCCCTGAATGACTTTTGCATTGTGTTATATTAATACAAGTCAGCACTTTTTAGTATTCCTGAAGACTTTCCTTTCTATTTAAGTTTAGATCACTTTCACGACGAATCTACAGTATTTATATTGCCATTGTTTACTTGAAGCAATGAAAAACATATTTTACTTTCAGTTGTACAAAATATGCTGAAAATGGCACAGACTTAAATTATGCAAGAGGTAACAAAGTCACCTTTTCCTGAGATACAGCTAGTATAAACATTAACAACTTAGAAACCAATGAATATACTCTGTCTTCATATTTGGAATTTCTATTGCCTATCTGTAATTTAACAAACCGACTACTGACAGCTGAAGAAAAATACTAAGCCACAGTTTAAAAGGTAATCATTAGGCAAAACTACTTATATCAAATTCAAGAGTTTAAAATAGAGTTACACTTTTAAAATCTAATCAGAACTAATAATTTGCTATATTTATGTTACTTATTGAAATTTGATCTCATTTGAAAGCTATTTTTCAGTTGTGTGTCTGTGTGCTGAGTCACTATGGACTGTAGCCACCAGGTTTCTCTATGGAATTTTGCCATTCCCTCCTTCAGGGGATCTTCCCGACTCAGAGATCTAACCTGCATCTCTTGCATCTCCTGCATTGGCAGGCAGATTCTTTACCACTGTGCCACCTGGGAAGTCCATTTTTCAGTTAATTTCATTTAATTTTCTCAATTTTCTTTTACAGTTATATAGTTTATGATTCTTTAAAAGAGTCAAGTTATACTTTAAAAAGTCTCTTCATTCCTATCACCAAAATATGACGGCAGTTATGTGGCAATGTGATAGAGAAATGTCTGTTGAGTGATAGGATCTACTTACTTGTTTCAAATCTCTTGTACAGAAATTATCTTTAGCTTTACTGGCACAAAGACAGAAATATAGATCAATGGAACAAAACAGAAAGCCCAGAGATAAACCCACACACCTATGGACACCTTATCTTTGATAAAGGAGGCAAAAATATACAATGGAGTAAAAACAATCTCTTTAACAAGTGGTGCTGGGAAAACTGGTCAACAACTTGTAAAAGAATGAAACTAGATCACTTTCTAACACCACACACAAAAATAAATTCAAAATGGATTAAAGATCTAAATGTAAGACCAGAAACTATAAAACTCCTAGAGGAGAACATAGGCAAAACACTCTCTGACATACATCACAGCAGGATCCTCTATGATCCACCCCCCAGAATTCTGGAAATTAAAGCAAAAATAAACAAATGGGATCTAATCAAAATTAAAAGCTTCTGCACAACAAAGGAAAATATAAGCAA
>SJYQ01011006.1:702730-725916 GCA_006410935.1 Redunca redunca | reverse complement strand
AAGAAGTGATGAGACCAGATGCCATGATCTTCGTTTTCTGAATGTTGAGCTTTAAGCCAACGTTTTCACTCTCCTCTTTCACCTTCATCAAGAGGCTTTTTAGTTCCTCTTCACTTTCTGGCATAAGAGTGGTGTCATCTGCATACCTGAGGTTATTGATATTTCTTCCGGCAATCTTGGTTCCAGCTTATGCTTCTTCCAGCACAGCGTTTCTCATGATGTACTCTGCATAGAAGTTAAATAAGCAGGGTGACAATATACAGCCTTGACGTACTCCTTTTCCTATTTGGAACCAGTGTGTTGTTCCACATCCAGTTCTAACTGTTGCTTCCTGACCTGCATAGGTTTGTCAAGAGGCAGGTCAGGTGGTCTGGTATTCCCATCTCTTGAAGAATTTTCCACAGTTTCTTGTGATCTATACAGTCAAAGGCTTTGGCATAGTCATTAAAGCAGAAATAGATGTTTTTCTGGAACTCTCTTGCTTTTTCGATGATCCAGCAGATGTTGGCAATTTGATCTCTGGTTCCTCTGCCTTTTCTAAAACCAGCCTGAACATCTGGAAGTTCACAGTTCATGTATTGCTGAAGCCTGGCTTGGAGAATTTTGAGCATTACTTTACTAGCATGTGAGATGAGTGCAATTGTGCGGTAGTTTGAGCATTCTTTGGCATTGCCTTTCTTTGGGATTGGAATGAAAACTGACCTTTTCCAGTCCTGTGGTCACTGCTGAGTTTTCCAAAGTTGTTGGCATATTGAGTGCAGCACTTTCACAGCATCATCTTTCAGGATTTGAAATAGTTCAACTGGAATGCCATCACCTCCACTAGCTTTGTTTGTAGTGATGCTTTCTAAGGCCCACTGGACTTCACATTCCAGGAGGTCTGGCTCTAGGTGAGTGATCATACCATCATGATTATCTTGGTCTTGAAGATCTTTTTTGTACCGTTCTTCTGTGTATTCTTACCACCGCTTCTTAATATCTTCTTCTGTTAGGTTCGTACCATTTCCTTCCTTTATAGAGCCCATCTTTGTGTGAAATATTCCCTTGGTATCTCTAATTTTCTTGAAGAGATCTCTAGTCTTTCCCATTCTGTTGTTTTCCTCTATTTCTTTGCATTGATCACTGAAGAAGGCTTTCTTATCTGTTCTTGCTATTCTTTGGAACTCTGCATTCAGATGCTTATATCTTTCCTTTTCTCCTTTGCTTTTTGCTACTCTTCTTTTCACAACTATTTGTAAGGCCTCCTCAGACAGCCATTTTACTTTTTTTACATTTCTTTTCCATGGAGATGGTCTTGATCCCTGTCTCCTGTACAATGTCACAAACCTCAGTCCATAGTTCATCAGGCACTCTATCTATCAGATCTAGGCCCTTAAATCTATTTCTCACTTCCACTGTATAATCATAAGGGGATTTGATTTAGGTCATACCTGAATGGTCTAGTGGTTTTCCCTACTTTCTTCAATTTAATTCTGAATTTGGCGATAAGGAATTCATGATCTGAGCCACAGTCAGCTCCTGGTCTTGTTTTTGTTGACTGTATAGAGCTTGTCCATCTTTGGCTGCAAAGAATATAATCAATCTGATTTTGGTGTCGACCATCTGGTGATGTCCATGTGTACAGTCTTCTCTTGTGTAGTTGGAAGAGGGTATTTTTTATGACCAGTGCATTTTCTTGGCAAAACTCTATTAGCCTTTGCCCTGCTTCATTCTGCATTCCAACGCCAAATTTGCCTGTTACTCCAGGTGTTTCTTGACTTCCTACTTTTGCATTCCAGTCCCCTATATTGAAAAGGACATCTTTTTGGGGTGTTAGTTCTAAAAGGTCTTGTAGGTTCATAGAACCGTTCAACTTCAGCTTCTTCAGCATTATTGGTTGGGGCATAGCCTTGGATTACTGTGATATTGAATCGTTTGCCTTGGAAACGAACAGAGATCATCTGTTGTTTTTGAGATTGCGTCCAAGTACTGCATATCAGACTCTTTTGTTGACCATGATGGCTACTCCATTTCTTCTAGGGGAATTCTGTCCGCAGTAAGAGATATAATGGTTACGTGAGTTAAATTCACCCATTCCAGTCCATTTTAGTTCGCTGATTCCTAGAATGTTGACATTCACTCTTGCCATCTCTTGTTGGACCACTTCCAATTTGCTTTGATTCATGGACCTGACATTCCAGGTTCCTGTGCAATATTGCTCTTTACAGCATCGGACCTTGCTTCTATCACCAGTCACATCCACAACTGGGTATTGTTTTTGCTTTGGCTCCATCTCTTCATTCTTTCTGGAGTTATTTCTCCACTGATCTCCAGTAGCATATTGGGCACCTACTGACCTGGGGAGTTCCTCTTTCAGTATCCTGTCATTTTGCGTTTTCATACTGTTCATGGGGTTCTCAAGGCAAGAATACTGAAGTGGTTTGCCATTCCCTTCTCCAGTGGACCACATTCTGTCAGACCTCTCCACCATGACCCGCCCGTCTTGGGTGGCCCCACGGGCATGGCCTAGTTTCATTGAGTTAGACAAGGCTGTGCTCCTAGTGTGATTAGATTGACTAGTCTTCTGTGATTATGGTTTCAGTGTGTCTGCCCTCTGATGCCCTCTTGCAACACCTACCGTCTTACTTGGGTTTCTCTTACCTTGGACGTGGGGTATCTCTTCACAGCTGCTCCAGCAAAGTGCAGCCGCTGCTCCGTACCTTGGACGAGGGGTATCTCTTTACCACCGCGGTTCCTCACCTTCAACATGGGATAGCTCCTCTAGACCCTCCTGCACCTGTGCAGCCACTTCTCCTTGGACAAGACAAAGAGGAAATTCTAAAACTTACATATAGAGAGACAAAGATACAGAAGAACAAAAATAAGATTTCTATGGAGAATGGAGAAGTGTGTCAAAACACTGAAGAAAAAAAATCTTAGAAAACATATGAATTTTATATTGAAGCAACTGTCATTTAAATCTCAAGGCATGAAATAAACATTCTCAGGCATGTGAGGCTTTGATCTTTTTTTGCCATGCAAAGCTCCTCACTGAGAAGAATTTTGCATGGAACATTTAAAAATAAACCCAGGAGACAGTGTTGCAAGAGATACAGTAAAGAAAAGATGATCAAATGATTTGATACTCTTTGCCATCTTTACAGCTTGCTATGACCACTCACCAAGGGTTTGCGTGGTATGAACCTGACAAGTGGTGGGTGAAGAATAGGCCAAGGGGTGAAGGACCCTAAAATTCTTGTTTGGGAGCTGGTTAAGATGGAACACCAAAAAAGTAAGGGACAAACTTCAGTAATAGATACAGGTGGTAGAAAGAAATATGTATCAGTAATTACATAAGGCAAATAAACTAAACATGCCAATTAAAAAACAAATATTGACAGGTGCTGTTTTACAAAAGACACGCCTAAGCATATTGGATACAAAGGTTGAAGGTAAGGGATGTTAGAAACATGTCAGGAAGATCCTGTTCTCAAATAACCTTCAACACAAACATTCTTAGGCTGTGTCTAGATCCACATGACCCCACTGAAAGCCATTTTAAATGGAGTAAAATGCCATCACTTTTCTAGCTAGGCACTTGCCGTGTCATCCTAAGGGAAATAACAATATATCAGTTAATTTGCATTTTCCTATTTATTTCACGTTTCTTAGCCATTTGGACTTGGTAAACTTGGTTTCATAACACTTTTCAGTTTTTCTAATACATAATATTATTATGTCTCTAATACATGATTATTATTATGTATTATTACAAGAAAATACTGGTATTTTCTTGTAAAATTTTAAGCACTTCATGTTCATTATAGATAGCTGCCTGTATTAAAATGAGTTTCTTTGGTTTTATTTGGGTATCTTTTATCTGCAGAATCGGGATCCAGTACCTCTGTGCCTGCCTCATCGACAAATCTCTTAATGTCAATGAATCTGACACCAGCCCCTTCCCAGCCTAGGTTTAAGTGGTCATTACTATTCTTAGTTTTTTGTTTCATTAAAAATTTTTTTTTCTAACTTAGGCTCACATATGAAACACAGGACACTTCATTAAACTCGAACTGCAGAATACAGGAGTTCTGTATTTTTATTTGTTAAGTCTAGCAACCCTACTCAAATTATTCTTTGAATAATAAGAATATTATTATTCAAAAAATATTATTCTTTGAATAATAATAAAAAGAATAACTGGCTTTTAGAAGTTTTCAGGTAGGTTGTTCAGCTTCTGCCCACACAAAACATCAGTGATGCTTAACTCCAGACTGAGTTCAGAGTTACAATGGAAATGCTAGATTCATCCACGAATTTAACACCAAAGAGGCAACTCTTAGAGCAAATTGGGAGACACTGAACATTCATCATTTGATCTCATTATCTTTACTATTCTGAATTTTGAAAAAAAAATAAAAAATCTTTTTGTTAAGTCCCCAAAGGATTTTTTACAAACATTATTAGGTGAGAGCAGGTCCTTCCCCACTACTGCCTATCATATACAATTTGCCCAAGTGGATGTAATTTCCAAAAAGTTTATCCAAGACTGAAATGAAAGTAACTCCTCCACGTGATCAGCTCAGAAGCCGCCTGACACTGAAAAAAATCAGATATGTCTTAGGGGTCCACTCACCCCAACCAAATCTGGAGTCATCTTCAGCAGCCCCTTTCCCAGAGAGGTGTACCCCATGCGGCACGGTGTGGTGGTCCTAACAGCTGATTCTCAGAGGCAGGAATCTGGGGTATCTTTCTGTTTTCTTTTTTAAACAAGTACTGTACAATGTTTTGAAAGGAACCTGGAAGTTTGATACTTCTCACTTAGCAGATCTTGGAAGAAAATCGAGGAAACTGAAGCATTGTGAGCTGGGGAGTAAATTTCCATCATTGCCTAGAGGGACCATCTGAGAACTGGGGTCAGGGGAAGGTCAGGAGGCGTGGTGTGTTCCTTGGAACTGACACAGAAGGCAGAAATGGCTGCTTATGGTCCGTCGGTTTGTATTACGTTTCAGAGAGGAAAATAAAGGCTGCTTTGATCTCTTTTTGGTCATGCACGATAATAGGGCTCAAAACCCTCGTCCTAGTTCATGGACACACCAGCTTCCAGATCAACTGAGTCAAATACACAAACAAGAGAGACTGTTTTACGTGAAATAGTTTAGAACAAATCTACCTATGTTATATACTTATACACACGGCTATGGAATTGATTTTTGGAAAAGCTTTGGTACTTTCCAAAGTTTGAAGTGTTTGGAAGTGACAGTTTAAAGTTAAAAGCATTTGACTTAAAATTATTGGTTAGTGTTTCGTAAAACCAGCCTCTGTAGTAAGTATTTCAAGGTAATTAATTTCATTTGATCTTCACAACAGCTATAAGGAAACCCATTATTATCCTCATTTTATAGCTAGCATAACTGACACTCAGAGAGGTTAAGTGATTTGCTCAATATCAAAGAGCTAATAGTGGCAGGTCAGGGTTCAAACCTGAACTTTTGACAGTTTTATAGTGTATATAATGTCTGTAATTTTTTTTTTTAAGTTAAAATCTATTAGCTGCCCAGGAGGTGCAGTGGTGAAGAATCCACCCACCAAAATAGGACACTCAGGAGATGTGGGTTCAAGAAGATCCTCTGGAGGAGGGAATGGCAACCTGCTCCAGTATTCTTTCCTGGAGAATCCATGGACAGAGGAGCCTAGAGGGCTATAGTCCATGGGGTCGCAAAGAGTCGGACACAACTGAGCAACTTAGCACAGCACACAGAGATGGAGAAAAATCACAAGTTTATTTGCATGCATTTACATATATGAAAATCCAGAGGTGAGAAACTTGGAAGAGTGGTTAGAACTTTGGTTTATATATCAACTCATAATTATAGTGTTACAGTGTTAGTCACTCACTGGTGTCTGACTCTTTGTGAACCTATGGACTGTAGCCTGCCAGGCTTTTCTGTCCATGGGATTCTCTAGGCAAGAATACTGGAGTGGGTTGTCATTCCTTTCTCCAGAGGATCTTCCAGACCTAGGGATCAAACCTGGGTCTCCTGCATTGCAGGCAGATTCTTTACCATCTGAGCCCCAGGGAAGCCAGGCCAGAAAGAAAAGGCATTTTGGATTTTGGCACGGTAGGTTCTCAGAAGGTGACCAGGAAAATAATGGGAATCCAGGATTGTTTAGCAAGGTTTGTTACACAGGTTTAAGTGGGTGTTTTACCATTTTTGAGTCCTCCTCCTCCTACTAAGGAAGACTTCCAAAGAGAAATTTCCCATATAAACTTAAATTTACATTACAAAAGAAAAGCTTGTGCCAATTTTTAGAATTTTTCTTGCATCTATTAATTTCAGTGGTCTTTAGCTCAAAATAATCCATATCATATACTAAAGAAGCATATTTGGGTATCCCTCAACCTTATGAAAAAAATCTAGGTGACCTTGTGCATTGTGATGACTTTTTAGATACAACATCAAAGGTACAATCTATGAAAGAAATAACTGATAAAGCTGAACTGCATTAAAATTAAAAACTTCTGCTCTTCGAAGACACTGTTGAAAGACTGAAGATCAGGAGAGAAAAAATATTTGCATATACGTATCTGGTAAAAGATTGTTTTCTGAAATGCACAGAGAACTCCTAAAACTCCATGACAAGAATGCAAACAACCCAGTTAAAAAATGGGCCAAAGACCTGAGTAGACGCTTCACCAAAGAAAATATAGAGATGACAAGAGTTTGAAGAGAGAGGCTCAATATCATATGTCATCAGGGAATTGCAGATTAAAACAATAGTGAGATATTACTACACACCTATTAGAATGGCCAAAAATTCAGAACACTATAAAATGAGCAAGTTATACTTTCCCTGGTTCAAGAAGATCCTCTGGAGAAAGAAATGGCAACTCACTCCAATATCCTTGCCTTGGAAATCCTATGGACAGAGGAGCCTGGTGGGCTGCAGTCCATGGGGTCATAAAGATTGGGACACGATTTAGCGACTAAAATCAAAACCATTTTTTGCCCAGGTAACACAGACTCCTTTTACTCAAGGTATTCAAATACTCTGAACTTGTTGCCACACTCTTGATCATTAAAAAAAAAAAAAAAAAAACTCCTCAGGTTTGAAAAACGTTAGCTTTCTAAGAATCATCAACTGCTACTTTTTATTGTGTGTTCTCAAATGATGGCTTATGGCCTTTTCTTGCCTTTGCATACTATGACTTACATTTATATTTTGTCTCCTCTAAAGGCAGCTTTAGTGTAGAAGATCACGGGGATGCATTAATGATGGAAAGATACACAAATATTAATTTCCAGACAAATAAAGTGAATGGAGCAGTTTGACAACTGTACATTCTAAAACACACAGAAAAGACTTCTTATATACGTAGGTGATTGAAACAGAAGTGTTGATGGTTTGTGTAGCTTTAACCACATCCAAGAATCTCTCTTGTGAGAATTCAATCCAGTTCTACAGAGCTAGTGTTTTCTATAATAATCTAGTGAGAGATAGGAAGATGAGAGCTAATGGCAAGATGCTTGCCTTGGTTATGAATTAAATACTAACAATTGAAAAAAAATTTTTTTCCTCTAAAAGAAGCAGATGTATCAAAATTCATATATGTTGCTCTTCTTCAAGTTCTGTAACTTTAAATATGTTATTAAATTCTTCTGAGCCTCAGTTTTCTAATCTGTTAAATCGGACTTCCTACTTTCTCCCATGATTGTTCAGAGTTATTTAAGAGTTATTTAAGAGTGCTTTGTAAATAGTCATATACTTTTTAAATAACATTTTAATAAAAATAGCTCAGATTATTTAGGAAAGTTTTCACCAAGCTCGTTTCATTATAATCAACATAGGAACATTCTTATCTTCCTAAAGTAGATATGGTAAATATGAAATTTAACCCACCTTTTGCTCTGTAAGGAAAATTTTAGTATTTTAACTATCTTCATAACTGAGATAGTCTGCTCATGGTAGAGTGGAAAAATAAATGAGATCCATGGCCAGATGCTTAAAAAATGAGAAGTGTCTGACTTTACAGTTTTGAAAATAATTTTGGGGAAGCTACCCTACAAAGGAAAGATATAAGCATCTGAAAGCAGAGTTCCAAAGAATAGCAAGAAGAGATAAGAAAGCCTTCCTCAGTGATCAATGCAAAGAAATAGAGGAAAAGAACAGAATGGGAAAGACTAGAGAACTCTTCAAGAAAATTAGAGATACCAAGGAAACATTTCATGCAAAGTTGGGCTCAATAAAGGACAGAAATGGTACGGACCTAACAGAAGCAGAAGATATTAAGAAGAGGTGGCAAGAATACACAGAAGAACTGTACAAAAAAGATCTTCAAGACCAAGATAATCACGATGGTGTGATCATTCACCTAGAGCCAGACATCCTGGAATGTGAAGTCAAGTGGGCCTTAGAAAACATCACTACGAACAAAGCTAGTGGAGGTGATGGCATTCCAGTTGAGCTACTTCAAATCCTGAAAGATGATGCTGTGAAAGTGCTGCACTCAATATGCCAGCAAATTTGGAAAACTCAGCAATGGCCACAGGACTGGAAAAGGTCAGTTTTCATTCCAATTCCTAGGAAAGGCAATGCCAAAGAGTGCTCAAACTACCACACAATTGCACTCATCTCACATGCTAGTAAAATAATGCTCAAAATTCTCCAAGCCAAGCTTCAGCAATACATGAACTGTGAACTTCCAGATGTTCAAGCTGGTTTTAGAAAAGGCAGAGGAACCAGAGATCAAATTGCCAACATCCGCTGGATCATTGCAAAAGCAAGAGAGTTCCAGAAAAACACCTATTTTTGCTTTATTGACTATGCCAAAGCCTTTGACTGTGTGGATCACAAGAAACTGTGGAAAATTCTCCAAGAGATGGGAATACCAGACCACCTGACCTGCCTCTTGAGAAACCTATATGCAGGTCAGGAAGCAACAGAACTGGACATGGAACAACAGACTGTTTTCAAATAGGAAAAGGAGTACATCAAGGCTGTATATTGTCACCCTGCTTATTTAACTTCTACGCACAGTACATCATGAGAAACGCTGGGCTGGAAGAAGCACAAGCTGGAATCAAGATTGCCAGAAGAAATATCAATAACCTCAGATATGCAGATGACACCACCCTTATAGCAGAAAGTGAAGAGGAACTCAAAAGCCTCTTGATGAAGGTGAAAGAGGAGAGTGAAAAAGTTGGCTTAAAGCTCAACATTCAGAAAACAAAGATCATGGCATCTGGTCTCATCACTTCATGGGAAAGAGATGGGGAAACAGTGGAAACAGTGTCAGACTTTATTTTGGGGGGCTCCAAAATCACTACAGATTGGCGATTGCAGCCATGGAATTAAAAGACGCTTACTCCTTGGAAGAAAAGTTATGATCAACCTAGATAGCATATTCAAAAGCAGAGACATTACTTTGCCAACAAAGTCCATCTAGTCAAGGCTATGGTTTTTCCAATGGTCATGTATGGATGTGAGAGTTGGACTGTGAAGAAAGCTGAGCACCGAAGAATTGATGCTTTTGAACTGTGATGTTGGAGAAGACTCTTGAGAGTCCCTTGGACTGCAAGGAGATCCAACCAGTCCATTTTGAAGGAGATCAGCCCTGGATGTTTTTTGGAAGGAATGATGCTAAAGTTGAAACTCCAGTACTTTGGCCACCTCCTGGGAAGAGTTGACTCACTGGAAAAGCCTCTGATGTTGGGAGGGATTGGGGGCAGGAGGCGAAGGGAACGACTGAGGATGAGATGGCTGGATGGCATCACTGACTCGATGGACGTGAGTCTGAGTGAACTCCGAGAGTTGGTGATGGACAGGGAGGCCTGGTGTGCTGCAATTCATGGGGTGGCAAAGAGTCGGACATGACTGAGTGACTGAACTGAACTGAACTGAACCCTACAAAGGGGCTTCCAAGGTGGCAATAGTGGAAAAGAACTTGCATGCCAATGCAGGAGACATAAGAGACACGGGGTTGATCTCTGGGTTGGGAAGATCCCCTGGAGGAGGTCATGGCAACCCACTTCAGGATTCTTGCCTGGAGAATTCCATGGGCAAAGGAGCCTGGTGTGCTGTGATTCATGGGGTCGCAAAGAGTTGGGCACAACTGAGCAACTGAGCATATACACACACATTCCAGTGGATACAATATGGTGACTACAAAGATCCTAAGACTCAATCAGAATGGGTCAAAAATGTTTTTTATCTCCTTTCTGTATATGGTTCAAAGAGCTGATTTATCAGGCAATTCTCCCAATTGTTAGAGTGGCATCTTCTCTAATGATCCAAGTGTCCTTACTGGATACTTAGAACTCTCCTGCCACTGGACAGGCTAAGTTCATCAAAGCTTTTATAGACTCCTCAGTACAATTATTTTTTGTTCTGAATATTTATAGAAAGTAAAGTAACCCAAATTGCATATCAAATCAACAATCTGAAGTCTTTGAAAGCTAATTAATATAATGCTTATAATTATATTCCTCCATTAAAAACTAACATTTGAATATTTGAGTGTATGGATTAAAAATGCTGCATTTTAATAAGGTACTTTAGTCCTGTAAATTCAGTGCAGAAATGTTTTATGTTTCCCTCTATACAATTATAATTGTGGGTTTGTATGCTTCTGAACTCAGAAATCCATTTTCTCTCTGCTGCTGTCAGTTCAGTCGTGTCCGACTCTGTGCGATCTCATAGAAGGGAGCCCACCAGGCTCCCCCGACCCTGGGATTCTCCAGGCAAGAACACTGGAGTGGGTTGCCATTTCCTTCTCCAATGCATGAAAGTGAAAAGTCAAAGTGAAGTTGCTCAGTCGTGCCCGACCCTCAGCGACCCCATGGACTGCAGCCTTCCAGGCTCCTCTGTCCATGGGATTTTCCAGGCAAGAGTACTGGAGTGGGGTGCCACTGCCTTCTCCGATTTTCCCTCTAGTATGTTTTAAATGTGCCTGGAGAATGAATTGGAAGGGTGTGGATTTCTGAGATGGGAGTGGACCCCTAGGGGAGCCTTTGACTCTGTATGAATAAGCAAAGGGAAAGTCTCGTGGGGGGTGCCTGGTAAGCATTTTGGTGTTATTTTCTTTGTGGAATGGGATGAAAGTAAGAAACACTGCTTACTCCTCTTAATGTTTCAATTGCTGGGTTTACAATTTTTTTTTTTAACTTTTATGTGTGTTAATAATGATTCTTAAGCCTGTCCCTCTTCACCCTTAAAAAAGTAGCTGGTCTTTCCTTCACGTTCCTTCTGTCACTAGCTATCACCAACGCCAGACGCCCTGTGGCATCATCCCTAAACTCTCCACAGATGCCTTCCAAGCTTACTTCTTTTGCCCACTCTTTCTCCCGAGACACCTACCCCTACCAAACCTTTACACTGAAACTTTGTTTTAAAGGTTAGGTCCAAGAAGCCCACTTTTTGTTTTTTGGCTGCGCAGGTCTTAGTTGCGGCATGTGGGATCTAGTTCCCTGACCAAGGATCAAACCCCGGCCCCCCTGCATTGGGAGCCTGGAGTGTTAACCACTGAACCACCAGGGAAGTCCCTACACTGAACCTTTCTATCTAGATAACCAATGGTTACCTTGAATGCAACACATTCTAAGCTTATAAATCCTTCTGTCAGAACTTAGTTTACCTCCACACTAATTATTATTATTTTGCTTGTAGCATCACCATCTTTTGATTCACTTGGATTTGAATCAGTAACATCTTTCAGGTTGTATCACCTCTGGGTTGCTCTGGTTGGATAATCCAAAGTCAAGTAACGCTGGTCCAATTCTGTCCCTTTTTCCATCAAACTCATTCTGTATTTCAGGTCTTCACTTGCTTTCCATTTTGAGGATTCTCTGGTCTCTGCCTCCCTCACTCTGCCCAGTCTGACCTCCATACCTTAGCTCACGAGTCATCCTCTGCTGGTGGTTTGAGCTTTTTGACCACTACTCCCCTCCTGGCTGCCAGCACAGAGACTTTGCAATGACTCCCCATTCTACTGAACTTCTAACTTTCTAATCTGACATTCATGTTTTCTAGGATACAGCCTTAGCTGTCATGTCATCCATTCTTTTCTTTCTCCTTCTCCTTCATGAGTGATGAGGTGCTGGGGATATGTGTTGTTCGGGACAAACTCCACACCTGCCTTTCTAGAGCATGCAGCTAAAAGACAGATAAGCAATCCCGTCAAATGTGATCAGTGCTCTGATAGGGAAGTGTAGAGGTGGAAGATGGATACACAAGGATCTCTTACTTAGTAGGGTGAAGAAACAACACTGAAGTTGAAATGTTTAAAAATTAATCAGCACAAGAAAGAGCTTGATCTAATTTGCAGTTGGAAGGTGTGCCCAGGTTGCAGTGTAGAAAGATGACTTGAGACAGTGGTTCTCAAGGTTTAGTGTGTACCAGCATCTTTCGGAGAGCTTGTTAGAACACCCTCTGCTGAATCACACCTCCAAGTAGATCTGGGAAGAGCCCAAGAATCTACATTTCTGACAAGCTCCCAAGAGACATTGAAGCTCCACATTTGAAAACCATTGCTCAGAGGGAAGCAAGACTGGAGGCTGGAGGCTATCTATAAGCCCAGGTGAGCTGTGATGGGTGACCTGGACTATAGGAGACTGCAGTGATGGCGAGAAGTGTGAGGTCTTGAGAGCTGTGCAGAGCTGGACAAGCCCAGATAGGCCATTGATGGGATGTGGAAGTAATGGGAGAAAGGAGCCAAGATGGTGCCTAATTTCTGGTGTCATCCCCTCTCTGGATTGTTGTTGTTAAGTCACTCAGTCATGTTCAACTCTTTGCAACCCCACGGACTATAACCCGCCAGGCTCCTCTGTCCATGGGATTCTCCAGGCAAGAATACTGGAGTGGGTTTCCATTGCCTTCTCCAGGGGATCTTCCTGACCCAGGGATGGAACCCAACTCTCCTGCCTTGGCAGACAGGTTCTTTACCACTATGTCACCAGGAAAGAGCCTGGGTGGATGGATGCAGCTTAAAAAATTGAGATGCGAAGGAGGAGAAGCACACCTTAAGGCAGAAGGTGCCGAGTTCAGCTTGAGGTTAAATATGATGCTGCTACCAAGCATATGGGTGCTGAACTTGTACTTCCTGTGTTTGAATGTCAGCTTTATACCCTCCCACCTGGAGAACCTCAAATTTTTTTTTTTTAAATCAAGCTGTGGAACGACTTCACTAATAATAAACATTTTAAGTGAAAATAAGGAATGAATTGATCAAAAAACATCTCACTGAAAGCACTTAAATTGCTGGTTAATCACTGAACAACTCCAATACTGTAAGTTAGTAGGGTCTACAGTCACTCTGCATACATGTTTAACTACAAACAGATGGTCAAACAAATTCTTTAATCCTCTGTGCTCTAATTTCCTCATTTCAGTGTCATGATAAAATAGTAACCACTTCAGACGATTGTGGTGAGGATTAAATGACATACTATATATAAAATGAAACAGTTTCAGCCATATTTTACCTGCTATGAGTGATTTCCTTCACATAACACTGGCTTTTTCCAAACTGGTACGTTTTTCCCGAAGGCTGCACATTCCATGTTTTTCTCTTTTTTGCTTTGCACATTCTGTTTCCTCTGTCTAAAATTTCTTTCTCTCATTCCTGTGCTGTGCTTAGTTGCTCAGTCATATCCGACTCTTTGCAACCCCATGAATTCTAGCTCACCAAGCTCCTTTGTCCACAGGAATTCTCTAGGTAAGAATACTGGAGTGGGTTGCCATGCCCTTCTCCAGGGGATCTTCCCAATCATGGATCCCTCCCAGGTCTCCAACACTGCAGGCAGATTCTTTTTTTTTTTTAATATTTTTTTTAATTTTTATTTTAACTTTAGTTTACTTTACAATACTGTATTGGTTTTGCCAAACATTGACATGGATTCACCACGAGTGTACATTTGTTCCCAAACATGAATCCCCTCCCACCTCCCACCCCATAACATCTCTCTGGGTCCTCTCCATGCACCAGCCCCAAGCATCCTGCATCCTGCATCGGACATAGACTGGCGATTAGTTTCTTACATGATAGTATACATGTTTCAATGCCATTCTCCCATCTCATCCCACCCTCTCCCTCTCCCTCTCCCCCAGAGTCCAAAAGTTCACTCTATAGATCTGAGTCTCTTTTGTTGTCTCGCATACAGGGTCATCATCACCATCTTTCTAAATTCCATATATATGCATTAGTATACTGTATTGGTGTTTTTCTTTCTGGCTTACTTCACTCTGTATAATCGGCTCCAGTCTGAGCCACCAGGAAAGCCCTCTCTCCTTCCTACTGCTGCTGCTGCTGCTGCTAAGTCACTTCAGTCGTGTCCGACTCTGTGCGACCCCATAGATGGGAGCCCACCAGGCTCCCCCGACCCTGGGATTCTCCAGGCAAGAACACTGGATTGGGTTGCCATTTCCTTCTCCAATGCATGAAAGTGAAAAGTGAAAGTGAAGTTGCTCAGTCGTGTCCGATTCTTAGTGACCTGATGGACTGCAGCCCACCAGCCTCCTCCGTCCATGGGATTTTCCAGGCAAGAGTACTGGAGTGGGGTGCCATTGCCTTCTCCTCTCTCACTCCTACTTATCTCTCATTTCAGTTCAGTTCATTCACTCAGTCGTGTCCGACTCTTTGCGACCCCATGAATTGCAGCGCCAGGCCTCCCTGTCCATCACCAACTCCCGGAGTTCACTCAGACTCACGTCCATCGAGTCAGTGATGCCATCCAGCCATCTCATCCTCAGTCGTTCCCTTCTCCTCCTGCCCCCAATCCCTCCCAACATCAGAGGCTTTTCCAATGAGTCAACTCTTCCCATGAGTTGGCCACAGTACTGGAGTTTCAGCTTTAGCATCATTCCTTCCAAAGAAATCCCAGGGCTGATCTCCTTCAGAATGGACTAGTTGGATCTCCTTGCAGTCCAAGGGACTCTCAAGAGTCTTCTCCAGCATCACAGTTCAAAAGCATCAATTCTTCGGCACTCAGCTTTCTTCACAGTCCAACTCTCACATCCATACATGACCACAGGAAAAACCATAGCCTTGACTAGACAGACCTTAGTCGACAAAGTAATGTCTCTGCTTTTGAATATGCTATCTAGGTTGGTCATAACTTTTCTCCCAAGGAGTAAGCATCTTTTAATTTCATGGCTGCAGTCACCATCTGCAGTGATTTTGGAGCCCCAGAAATAAAGTCTGGCACTGTTTCCACTGTTTCCCCATCTCTTTCCCATGAAGTGATGGGACCGGATGCCATGATCTTTGTTTTCTGAATGTTGAGCTTTAAGCCAACTTTTTCGCTTTCCTCTTTCACTTTCATCAAGAGGCTTTTGAGTTCCTCTTCACTTTCTGCCATAAGGGTGGTGTCATCTGCATATCTGAGGTTATTGATATTTCTCCTGGCAATCTTTATTCCAGCTTGTGTTTCTTCCAGTCGATGTGCTCTCAATATTTCTAAATATTTACTTCTCAGGGTCTGCATCAACTGCCACTTCTTCCATGAAGCCTTCTTGATGGCCCTTTGGCTCAGTGATCTTTGTCTTCTCACCTCCTAGCCCCCTTCATTTATGATCCCATTTTGGAAGCAACCATGTTTAACCTTGTGGTCTGATGTCTTCTTTACTGCCTTGTACTGGCAATGGTGTCCAGTCATGTTGCGTGACTTTCATTTATACTCGCGCCCAAAACTTGAATGAATTGTGAAGTTAGACTAAGTGTTATGGATAGCTGTTGCTTTCAGTTTTCACCAACATTTGGATTTGAAATTGACACTGTTAGGATATCTTTATGTTAAACAAATCACACTTGGTACTTCCCTGGTGGTCCAGTGGCTAAGACTCAGTGCTCCCAATGCAGCGGGCCTGGGTTCATATCTCTGGTTGGGGAACTGGATCCCACATGCCACAACTAAGAGTTCACCAGCTGCAACTAAAGATCGCTCACGCTGAAACTCAGACCTGGCACAGACAAATACACAAATAATTAAAAATAAGTATTTATCACACTTGTATCCATAGAGACATGAGTTTATAAGTAGTTTAATTCAAGAGTGATTAATTGTATCAACAAATCTTCTATTCCAAGGTAAATAAAAATGTGCGTGGGTGCTCAGTTGCTTCGGTTGTGTCTGACTCTTCATGACCCTATGGACTATAGACCCCCAGGCTCCTCTGTCCATGGGATTCTCCAGGCAAGAATACTGGAGAGGGTTGCCATGCCTTCCTCCAGGGAATCTTCCCAATCCAGGGATTGAACAAATCAATACTGCTTTCCATTTCCAAAAGAAAATGTACATTTTAAAAAATTGAGTAAGGGTAGCTCTCTTTTTCTACACACACACACACACACACACACACACACGCACGCACACACAGGGTTCTTCTCAATAATTCTTAACACTCAGTTCTGTTTTGATTTCCTGTCTCAGTAGTATTTCTATATGCTCTACTTGTGGAATTAGGTCTTGTCAAAAAAGCTTGTTTCTACCATCTCTGCTTCATTTCTACCAATGAATATGTTCCAGAATGCTTTTTTTTTTCATTACAAAACAAACCTGGAATAAATTCAGAGCATTTGCCAAGAAATATCTCTTGATCATCTTTTTCCCTGAGGAGGGTGTAAGTGGATTACAAGACTAAAAACAGGAAATACTTTGAAAATTGCTGAAATTCAGTGTGGGAAAAGAATAATAGAAAATATTACTCTTTAAAAAATTTTTCTGAAACACATATTTAGGGAAGAAAATAATAAAATATTATTCTTCCTTTACTTTTTAAAATTAATTAATTTATTTTAATTGAGGGACAATTGCTTTACAATATTGTGATGTTTTTTGCCATACACTGACATGAATCAACCATGGATGTACATGTGTCCTCCCATCCTGAACCCCCTACACACTTTCCTCCCCACCCTATCCCTCTGGGTTGTCCCAGAGCACCAACTCTGAGTGCCCTGCTTCATGCATCGAACTCAAACTGGTTATCTATTTTACATATGGTATTATCCTTCCTTTAGAAGGATAAACTTACTCTATCAAAAGCAAACTCTTTTCTTTCTTGTCATAAAAGGAAAGACTGGGCCTAAAATGATACAATCTTTGATTAAAGAAAGTTTCATATTAGACCTGTGCCTTGTTAGGTATTCATAATATACAGAAGCCTGATACTTCTACTACATACTTCTATGGACTCTTCTTTCCTCTTGCATCTGGGGAGCTCTAGCCTGTGCTTGTCTGGGCATGAATGTTAACCTTTCTCCCTTCACATCTACTTGGGGGCTTCCTAGGTGGTACGGTGGTAAAGAATCCACTTGCCAGTTGTAGGAGATACAGGAGATGCCAGTTGGATCCCTAAGTCAGGAAGATCCTGAGGAGGAAATGGCAACCCAGTCCAGTATTCTTGCCTGGGAAATCTCATGGACAGATGAGCCTGGTGGGCTACAGTCCATGGAATCTCACGGAATTGGACATGATTGAGCATGCACACATTCTCTACTATCTTTGATGGTTTGCTGGTATTGCTGGTTTGATGTACCAGCAAACAAGTTCTTTGCCCCCAAAGTTAGGTTTTATAATGTTGTAATGTTGACCAACCTAGATAGCATATTCAAAAGCAGAGACATTACTTTGCCAACAAAGGTCCATCTAGTCAAGGCTATGGTTTTTCCTGCGGTCATGTATGGATGTGAGAGTTGGACTGTGAAGAAGGCTGAGCACTGAAGAATTGATGCTTTTGAACTGTGGTGTTGGAGAAGACTCTTGAGAGTCCCTTGGACTGCAAGGAGATCCAACTAGTCCATTCTGAAGGAGATCAACCCTGGGATTTCTTTGGAAGGAATGATGCTAAAGCTGAAACTCCAGTACTTTGGCCACCTCATGGGAAGAGTTGACTCATTGGAAAAGACTGTGATACTGGGAGGGATTGGAGGCAGGAGGAGAAGGGGACGACAGAGGATGAGATGGCTGGATGGCATCACTGACTCGATGGATGTGAGTCTGAGTGAACTCCGGGAGTTGGTGACGGACAGGGAGGCCTGGTGTGCTGCGATTC
The DNA here is from genome assembly GCA_006410935.1 of Redunca redunca. NCBI lineage: Eukaryota > Metazoa > Chordata > Mammalia > Artiodactyla > Bovidae > Redunca > Redunca redunca. The sequence continues at coordinate 707,886 of SJYQ01011006.1, read as the reverse complement.
ATGGGGTCGCAAAGAGTCGGACACGACTGAGCAACTGAACTGAAGAATTTGTATTACAGGGTCCTGCAAAGTTTGAGAAAAGCCAGGGCCAATTTCTTGGGAAGTCATCATAAACAGTATTTCTCTAATCTCCAACATTCACCTAAAGTCGTCACCAGTTCACACATATCCATGTAGTAGCTCCAGGGCATGCCTATGACCATGCAGTGCGTGTCTGGTGGGTAACAATGTAGCTTACCCTGTCCTCCTCCTTGTCCCAATAAAGTTGTGATACTGAGTGTTTGACACGAGGAATACATTTAGAACACAAGGAAATGCAAATGCAAGAAATCTATACAGTCATTACAGTGAAAAAGACATTCTTTCAGGACTAGCTAAACTCCCTCCAGTGCCTACAGTGGTCTTTTTTGACCATACCTGGGGAACAGAGATTATGGTAACAGCATGGCCAGATTCATCTGCCCTCCCTCCTGAAAGGGGCTGTGGTGTCCTTTCTCTTTCAACCACGGCAGTCTCAGCCCAGGTGCTGCTTCCCCGTTGGTCAGCCCTTCCTTCCTAAACCATCCCTGGTGTAGCTACTGAAGCCACACACACACACACACACACACACACACACACACACAGACAGCTTTACTTTTTTTTACAAATTCCTTCCTGTCCTTCCCTGGTGGCTCAGATGGTAAAGAGTCCACCTGCAATGCAGGAGACCCTGGTTTGATCCCTGGGTGTGGAAGATCCCCTGGAGAATGAAATGGCAACCCTCTCCGGCATTCTTGCCTGGGAAACCCCATGGACAGAGGAGCCTGCTGGGCTACAGTCCATAGGATCACAAGAGTCAGACACAACTGAGGGACTAATATTTCCTGTCCTATTCTTCTCCCTCCATAGTGGGGTCTCTGTTTCTTCCCGTCTCTTATACCATCTCTCTTTTTTTCCAGAGACACAGGACCTTTGAAATATTTGGACATTTAGGGACTCCTTTATCTTATTCTTTAATTAATTAATTAATTTGGCTTGGATGTGGCGTGTGGGCTTTCTCTAGTTGTTGCACACAGCTTCTCTCTAGTTTGTGGTGTGTGGGCTTAGTTGCCCCACCAGCATGTGGGATCTTAGTTCCCTGACTAGGGATTGAACCTGTGTCCCCTGCATTGGAGGGCTTCCCAGGTGGTGCTAGTGGCAAAGAACCCGCCTGCCAATGCGGGTTAGATGTAAGAGATGTGGGTTTGATTCCTGGGTCTGGAAGATCCTGGAGGAGGGCATGGCAACCCACTGCAATATTCTTGTCTGGAGAATCCCATGGCAGAGGAGCCCAGTGAACTACAGTCTATAGGGTCACAAAGAGTCTGACAAGACTGAAGTGACTTAGCACACACTTAGCAGGTTAAGATTTGCCCTTTTAACATGTATAGTTCAGTGGCATCAAGTCCCTTCGCAGTGTTGTACAACCATCACCACTGTCCAGCTTCAGAATTTTTTGTCACCTCAAACAGAAATCACCCATTAAGTAGTCATTCTCCATCTCGACCCCCTCAAGCCCCTAACAACCCCTGAGCTTCTTTCTATCTTCTTGGATTTGCTTATTATGAGTATTTCAAAGACATGTAATTATGTGCAGTCACATGTGGCATTTTGTGTCCAGCTTCTTTCACTTAGCATGTTTTCAAGTTTCATCCATTCATCCTGTAACATGTTTCAATATTTCACTCCATTTTACAACTCAACAGTATTCTATTTTAAGGATATAATTTTTTAATCTGTTCATCCATTAATGAATTCTTTTTTTCTTTAGTCTTTTGGCTATTGTGAATAGTGCTGCTGTGAACAATATGCACATTTCATTTGAAGAACTATTTTCAGGTTTTCTGGGTTTATATGAAAGAGTAGAATTGCTGAGTCATCGGATAATTCCGTATTTAACTTGTTGAAGAATCAATCTGCTTTTCACAGAGGCTGCATCATTGTACATTCCCTTTAGCAAAGCATGAGGGTTACAATTTCTCCACATCATTGCTGATACTTATTATTTTCCATTTCTTCAAATAACCATCCTGGGACTTCCCTGATGGTTCAGTGGTGAGGACTCCACCCTGCCAATGCAGGGGACATGGCTTTGATTCCTGGTTGGGGAACCAAGATTCCATATGCCACAAGGCCTGGCCAAAAAATGGGAAAACAAAAGAAGTCCTGGTGAAAGTGAAGTCGCTCAGTCGTGTCCAACTCTTTGCGACCCCATGGACTGTAGCCTACCAGGCTCCTCTGTCCATGGGATTTTCCAGGCAACAGTACTGGAGTGGATTGCCATTTCCTTCTCCAGGGGATCTTCCTGACCCAGAGATCAAACCCTGGTCTCCTTCACTGTAGACAGACGCTTTACTGTCTGAGCCACCAGGGAAGTCCTCATATTTGCCAAATGAAGGCACAAAGTAAGGAGTGACTGGCAAGGCTAAGGAACAGTGGGGTCAGAGGCAAGTCCTGGTAGTAGGTGTGAAATGGTGTTTTGTAGGTTTGATTTGTGTTTCCCTAGAACTAACGATGATGAAATCAGTCCTGAATATTCATTGGAAGGACTGATGCTGAAGCTGAACCTCCAGTACTTTGGCCACCTGATGCAAAGAACTGACTCATTGGAAAAGACACTGAGACTGGGAAAGATTGAAGGCGAGAGGAGAAGGGGATGATAGAGGATGAGATGGTTGGATGTCATCACCAACTCGATAGACATGAGTTTGAGCAAGCTCTGGGAGTTGGTGATGGACAGGGAAGCCTGGCGTGCTGCAGTCCATGGGTTGAAAAGAGTCGGACATGGCTGAGTGACTGAACAGAACTGAACTGAATGATGATGAGCATCTTTTCATAAGCTTGTTGGTCAGTTGCATATCTTACATGGAGAAATGTCTAGTCAAACTTTTGACCCACTATTAAATTGTTTTTTTTTTCTTTTTTTCTTTCTTTTTTTTTTTTTTGCTACAAAACAGCTTTCATTCATTTGATCATCAGAGAGGAAAGGTATACTAACATTCCAATAGAAAGCCTTACAAAATATGAAAGGATAGCAGTGATTGTTACAAAGAGATACCTTGTTGATCTTGGCATCAAGTTAAAAATTATGGGAGATTCTTCAGGCTTTAGGTAAAAACAAAACAAAACAAAAAACACTATTTGAACTAAGTCTATTTTTAAAATCTAATTTTGAGAAAATAGATTTTTTTTTTTCTGTGCATGCTCTTCATACACCTGAGCAAGTAAGGAAGTGGTTATAATAAGGCCAGCTGGTCTCCCACTAGAGCCAAAGTTCATGTCTGAGTTCCTCCACTGCAGAATAAGTTGGGCTGTTTATTTTTGAGTTCTTTTGGTTTTTAAGAGGGTAATTTATAACCAGTTGCTTCTGGATATTGTGGGAGGTGGAATAGTCTCCCAAAGTTGTTCATGCCCTAACCCTCCAAGCCAATGAATATGATAACTTATACAAAGGAAGGCACTTTGCAGATGTGAGTAAGTAAAGGATGTCGAGATGGGATGAGTATCCTGCATCATCTGGAGGGCCCAGAGTAATCACAGAGATAGGAGTGTTAGAGCAGGAGACGTACATTTTATGATGAAGTGAAGATTGGACTGATGACTTTTTTTTGCTACACTGTGTGACTTTCAGGGTCTTAGTTCCCCAACAGGGATTGAACCCCGGCCCTCAGCAGGTTAAGTGCAGAGTCCTAACCACTGGACCACCAGGGAATTCCTTAGAGTAATGCCCTTTGAATATGCAAGAAGGGGCTATAAGCCAGGGGGACTCTAGAAAGCAAAAATCCAGATTCTGCCCTAAAGCTGCCACAAATAAACATGGCCCCACTAACATGTAGATTTTAACACAGCAAAATTCATTTCTGACCTTCTCACCTCTAGGACTGTAAAGTTACAAATATGTCTTGTGTTGAACCACTGATTTTGTGGTAATTTGTTAAAACCATACTTGGAAACTAATACAGATACAGTGTTTTTGAAGACACGAAATATATTTTTAAAATATAATTAAAAAAGTAAAGCTCTTTGGGAAGAGATGAGAATGATTTCAATAGACTCCACCCCGAGGCAAATAAGTTTGAAATCCACTAGGTACCTCCAGTGGACACATGGTTACCCTGACCTCGCAAGTTGCTCTACTAGAGATTCTAATAGAACCATATTCAGTTCAGTTTAGTTCAATCGCTCATTCGTGTCCGACTCTGCGACCCCATGAATCACAGCATTCCAGGCCTCCCTGTCCATCACCAACTCCCTTAGTTCATTCAGACTCACATCCATCGAGTCAGTGATGCCATCCGGCCATCTCATCCTCTGTCGTCCCCTTCTCCTCCTGCCCCCAATCCCTCCCAGCATCAGAATCTTTTCCAATGAGTCAACTCTTCCCATGAGATGGCCAAAGTACTGGAGTTTCAGCTTTAGCATCATTCCTTNGCATCATTCCTTCCAAAGAACACCCAGGACTGATCTCCTTCAGAATGGACTGGTTGGATCTCCTTGCAGTCCAAGGGACTCTCAAGAGTCTTCTCCAACACCACAGTTCAAAAACATCAATTCTTCGGGGCTCTGCTTTCTTCACAGTCCAACTCTCACATCCGTACATGACCATGGAAAAACCATAGCTTTGACTAGACAGACCTTTGTTGGCAAAGTAATGTCTCTGCTTTTCAATATCCTATCTAGGTAGGTCATAACTTTCCTTCCAAGGAGTAAGTGTCTTTTAATTTCATGGCTGCAATCACCATCTGCAGTGATTTTGGAGCCCCCAAAAATAAAGTCTGACACTGTTTCCACTGTTTCCCCATCTATTTGCCATGAAGTGATGGGACCAGATGCCATGATCTTAGTGTTTTAAAAGTTGAGGTTTAAGCCAGCTTTTTCATTTTCCTCTTTCACTTTCATCAAGAGGCTCTTCAGTTCCTCTTTGCTTTCTGCCATAAGGGTGGTGTCATCTGCATATCTGAGGTTATTGATATTTCTTCCGGCAATCTTGATTATAGCTTGTGCTTCTTCCAGTCCAGCGTTTCTCATGATGTACTCTGCATATAAGTTAAATAAGCAGGGTGACAATATACAGCCTTGATGTACTCCTTTACCTATTTGGAACCAGTCTGTTGTTCCATGTCCAGTTCTAACTGTTG